>ML369010.1:165655-242567 GCA_005239525.1 Nicotiana knightiana
GCGGTCTCGCTCCTGCGATGGCTGGCCAGGCCACTGGTGATCGCACCTGCGATGCCTGGGACCGAACTTGCGGTCTCGCACCTGCGATGCTAGGCAACCGCACCTCCGGTCACACCAGAGCAGGTGCAGCAGCAGCTGAGTTTACTGGTTTTTAGCCCTGTTAGGTGCCCGGAAGGCACCTGGGCCCACCCGAGCCCTAATCCAAATATACCAACGAGTCTAAATTATGATATGGACTCGCTCGAGCCTTTGAAACACTCAAAACAACGCTAAAACTCGAAATCACACCCCCAAACCTCAAGAACCAAACTTAGGAATTTTAAGTTTTCTAACTTCGCTAATAACGTGCCGAACTGACCTATACATCTCGGAACAATACCAAATTTCACAGATTACTCACGCAACCTCCTACGAACTTGCCCGTGCGATCAAATCGCCAAAACAACATCATACACATCGAATTAGGCCTCACAATCCATGAATCCTATCAAATTTCATAAAATATCAAGTTTTCCATTTTTAAGTCCGAAACACATCAAACGAAATCCGATTTCAACCAAACCTTACAAAAAGTGCTTAAACCATATATAAGACCTGTACCGGGCGCCGAAACCAAAATACGGGCCCGATACCATTACTTTCTAATAAGATTTTATTTTCAATTTCCTTAAATATTTTCAAAAAAACAATTTTACTCAAAAATTCATTTCTCGGGCTTGGGACCTCGGAATTCGATTCTAGGCATAAGCCCAAGTTCCATATTTTCCTACGGACCCTGTCGGGTCCGGGTCCGTTTACCCAAAATGTTGACCGAAGTCAAATTTATTCATTTTAATATCAAATCTTAGCATTTTTCACAGAATCTCATATTTAAGTTGTCCGGCTACGCGCCCGGACTGCGCACTCAAATCGAGGCTAATACAAATGAGGTTTTCAAGGCCTCGGAAGTGCAGGATGGGTAATAACATATGTGATGACCCTTTGGGATGTCACATCAATATTCAGTTATTTCCCTTTAAGATGATACAATTCTAAGAGTGGAATATGAGAGCAAAAGCATGAATATTCCTTATATGAAAGCAGGAGTCTATTAACAAATAAACAGGTGCAAAAGCTTAAAGTAGGATGTCCAAGTACATATAAATGATGTTCTTATAGGACTGCAAGACTACAGAGCATAGCAAAGGCACAAAAGATATAGATATCAACTAGTAGGTTCATTACATGGGTGCAAAACATGAAAGTTTTGCATATACTAAGTAAGCATGGTTCTGGTAGCAAATCAGTCAATCCTAGAAGATAAGTTGAGTGTGATAGTCTAGGAATGATGAAGCTCACTTTTGGCATATTAACAGCATTACTAATCCAAGAGACAAATAGCACAAATACAACAGGTACAACCCTTAATACAACCCTTAAAGACAGTTATGGACATAGTCTAAATTAGGCTAATAAATATGATAGCAGCACATAGAATTGAGATAGAACCACAATCTTTGAATCAATCACAGAAACTCATTAGAACATAGGTTAGTCATTTTAGAGAAAAAAAAAATGAAACTCACAAGTGTAGCTAAACAAGAACAAACATGAAAGTTAACAGAAGGCTTTCAAACCTACTACACATAGTGATGTTTTAAAGAGTTAAAAGGTTACAGAACATATTTGAAGAGAAAGTGAACTCAACAATTAGTCTTATGAGTCAAACTATAATGGCAGGCTTATATTAGACCTTTTAAATAACACAACAACCGTAATCCCAATATTAATAAAGTATACAAATTAAGCATGGATCAATATGTGATATTTCTAATTTTGGGAGAATACAGTATCACAAGAGCATACTTACAACTTTCATCAGAAGGAACTTAGGATTATTACAATAGTATAACTTTGACTAAGCATTTGTAGAGAATCATCAAATCTTTTAACTAACTATAGGAATTTAGCAAGACCTAGGTTTTTTTAGTTTAAAGAAGCACTTATTTAACTACTTAGTCGGTCATTTTGAGTAATGTAGCCTCGTCCCTCTATTTATTTCCTCCTCTATGTTTTATTGTAGTTATGTGACGTTCCAGGGCTGTCTGGTTCTGGTTCGGGTGAGTTTTAGAGTGAAATTGGACACTTAGTCCCGAAGTTTGAAATTTAAGTTGAAAGAGTTGACCGTAATATGAATTTTGTGTAGACGACTCCGGAATGGAGTTTTCATTGTTCCAATAGCTCAGAATGGTGATTTTAGACTTAGGAGCGTGACCGAATGTTGATTTGGGGGTTCATAGGCTATTTTGGCTTGAATTGGCGAAAGTCAGGAAGTTCAAGGTTTGGAAGGTTGAGAAGTTTGACTAGGAGTAGACCTTATTGATATCAGGGTCAGATTCTGATTCTGAAAGTTGGAATACGTGTGTCATGTCATTTATGACTTTTGTACAAAATTTGAGGTCAATCGAAGTTGTTTTGGTATAAATCAGTGTTAGTTTTAGAAGTCGGATGTTCATAGTTTTAATAGGCTTGAATTAGGTTTTGATTCATAGAATCAATGTTGTTTGATATGATTTTAGGTCTCGAGTAGGTCCGTTATGTATTATGGAACTTGTTTCTATATTCGGACGGGGTCCCAGGTGTGAATCAGATTGAAATCGGGTTATTTTTTGACTTGGTTGATTTGCTGAAGCTGTTGTTGTTCTACTATCAACGCACATGCGGAGGTTTTGCCTGCAGGTGCAGAAACGCATGTGCGTGTGATTGATAGAGAGGCAAGGAGATATGGTCCTGGCCATGACTGCAGATGCGAGGTGTTTTCCGCCTCTGCGAGCTCACATGTGCGAGGAATTTGGTCGCAGATGCATATGTGGCCAAGAAGGTCTGGGGTTGCAGAAGGGACTCACTCTGCAGGTGTGTGTGCCAAGTGTGCGCTATTGTCCGCAGAAGCAGAATTTCATAGCCTTAGTGCGAGCCGCACCTACGATGGATTTTTTCGCAGGTACGTGGTTGCAGGTGCAACAGTATGCCCGCAGAAGCAAAAATCGATGTGCAGAAAAGGCTAGAATGAGGTTTTTTTTTCATCTTTTGGCTTAGAGAACTCGGTTGGTGGTGATTATTTGAGGGATATTCAAGGAAATCATCAAGGTAAGTGATTCTATCTCATATTTGGCTATTGTACATTAATTCGTCGTTGTTTTTATCATTTAGTTAGTGATTTGAGTTGGAAAATTTAGGGGAAAAATGTGAAACTTCATAGACCAAATTTTGGGGATTTGAAAGGTGATTTGAAGTCAGATTTGAGTAATTTATGTATGATTGGACTCGTTATCGAGTGGGTGTTCGTATTTTCTAAGTTTGGTCGGGTTTCAAGATGCGAGCCTGAAGTTGACTTTTTGAGTTGAATTTTTGTTTCTCTTTAAAGATTTAAACTTTATTGTTTGGAATAGCTTCCTATAGTTTTATTTATGGTATGAAGTAGTTTTGGATAGGTTCGATCCGTTCGGAGTTGGATAATCGCAGGAAAGGCTTGCTAGTGGATTGAGTTAGCGTGTTTTGAGGTAAGCGTCTTGCCTAAATTTGTGTGGGAGAATTACCCCTTAGTATTGGTGTTTTTTTTGCATAATGTGGTTGAGACATGGGCTATTTATTGTGAAAACACTATTATTGTCAACTTCTTTGGCAAGTTGTAGTGTTGGGCACTTGAGGTGGAATTTGTGATAAGTTGTGATATTGATACACATGCGGTTGTATAAGGATTGGGGTTGAAGCGCATGTGGTGAGATAATGTGGGCTTGATACGCGTGTTGCTAGTAGGGGAACTACTTGAAGCCACGCGATGTGATAAGCAGGCTAAAAGTGGGTAGCCATTTTGGGAACATGATTTTCAAAACTAAATGCAAGGCTCAAACAGTGATATAAGGAAAGATTTTGATTTTAATTGTGAAATGAGACTACGAGGTGGTACCTCGGTAGTGATTCTCGTTGATACCATTCAATTACATCACTTGTGATTTGTTTGCATTGTTTCCTTGGCATTTTATTCTTTGTTTTCTTCTGTGATGTCTCAATTGCCTTAGATCAGTGTAGTTATTCTAGTTATATTTCTTTATTGTATCATTATCCTACTGTCATATACCTGTTCAGTTTCTTACTGGGTACCATTTCCGTGTACTCATTCTACTTTCATCAAATCTTTTTGTGTAGATAAAGGTACTTCATTTCAACCTAGGCACCATTTCGTTGAGCTTGGATCAGAGACTTCAAGGTATACCTTCTGGCGTCCGCAGGCCTCGGAGTCACCCTCTATTTAGTTCTATTTATTTTTCCCTTTTTATATATATTGTTGTATAGGGATGTTAAGTATACTCTTGTAGAGCTTGCGACTTGGTATCATCGAATTTTGGGAGTCTTGTTCTGTTGAGTTCTGGAGTCTTTTTTATGATAGTTGTTGAGTAATTCGAAAGTTTTTATTATTTTCTCAGTTAAATGTTGCAGGTATGTTAGGCTTACCTATTCTTAGAAACTAGGTGCCATTATGACATCCTACAGAGGAAAATTGGGGTCGTGACAACTTAACATTGTGTGTAGTGAAAGAATTGGCTCATACAATGAAGATAATATTTTTATGTTAACGCACGATAAGTGAACAACATACGTCATTAAGCAAATAAACAACATAGACAACATAGTAAGCATGAATATAGCTTAAACAATGAAAGAAAGAGAGGGTTTAGTATACACTAACCTTCCCCGGAGCAGCAAACCAAACAAAGTCTTTGTTTTGTATCTTAGGAACCAAAGATTAAAACTTCAAACAATGAAATAAACTCAAACCAGAAAAGAAAAAGAAAGCCCAAAGTTAGTGAAAGAATCTAAAGCCTTTTCTTATACGACTGTGTGTGGTGATTCTCAATTGTTGTCTTTGTGTTAAGGGTGTTCGGTCGTGTTAGGTGAGAGAATCGAAGACTCTATATACATTGACATTCAATGACAAGGGTTCCGACAGATTCAAAATCGTGAGTGGAATGGGACGAATATTAGATGATAGAAGCAAAATCAGAGAAGATAGAAGGGAAAATCAATGAAGGATTTTACCTGGGCAATTTGAGAATAAGAAACAACCGTTGAAGGCAAAGATCTATCTCTTAAAGATCCAATGTCTAGAGGTCACTACATTTGTCTAGAGGTCACTACATTTGACCTGCTCTAATTTGATGGAGCATGAGGGAAATCAAACTATTTATAAGTTTCATCTTTAGTCTAGGGTTTCCTATTTTAGGTGCTTTGAATTTGAGTGATGATAGAGGAAAATAATCAGCTGGATTTGCGGATTCAGGAGGTAAAAGGAATGATTTGGTGGTTGATTTGTTGACCTTGCACGGATTTGTGCAAGGTCTTTGTGACTGATGTGTTAGAGCAGATGAGAGAGTGAGAGCATTTTGGGAAATGGGGAGGCTATTCAAAAGGGAAATGAATTAGGGTTTTGGATAATTGGGGGTTGATCTCTAGGATTAAAAAGGAAATGAATTAGGGTTTTGGATCATTTGATCAACTGCCCTGATAAATTTAGGATTAAAATGTTTCAAAAATGTTTTATGGGAAAATATGGGATCCGTTGGATCTGTGTGATAAAACGGATGTGATAAAATCTGATGGGAAGCATAAATACAAAGAAAAAATTGGGATAAAATGTGTATTGTTGATGGTTTGAATCGAAGGCCTTGATCATTTGTTTTTGTTTTGTGAGTGGGATTAGAGGGTGACATGGCGTACTTGGATTGGCTTGGAGAGGAGGTTGTGTGTAATGATCTAACCGATCGCTTTGAGAATTTTCACTTCGCTAGGTGGTTTGAGGGCATGAGTAGATCTGTATGATGTATTATGACTTGTGTTATCGTTGGGTTCAGTTTTCGGGTGATTCAAAATTAGTTTGGAAGAATGAATTTTTATGTTCGAAGCTTTAAGTTGGAAGAGTTGAACAAGTTTGACTTTTGAGTATTTGACCTCATATCAGTGTTTTGATGGTTCCGCTAGGTTCAGATGGTGATTTTAAACTTGGACGTATGCCCAAATTTGCATTTGGATATTTTTGGAAAGTTTCAGCACTAATTGGCAAAAGTTGGAAATTTGAAGGTTTGGAATGTTCATAAGTTTGACCGAAAGTTGACTTTGATGATATCGGGTTCAAATTGTTGTTTTGCGAGATAGAATAGGTTTTTATGTCATTTGGAACTTGTATGCAGAATTTGGGTTTATTCTAGATTGGTTCTAAGTTTGAAGTTTATGAACTTCAGAGATTGATCTTGATTGATGATTAGTTGTTTTGATGTTGTTATATATGATTTGAGGCCTCAAATAGATCCTTGTTATGTTTTGGGAGTTGTTGGTATGTTCGGACAGGGTCCCAAGGGGCTCAGGTGAGTTCCGAGGGTGGTTTCAGACGATTTCTAGGACATTTTTAGTTGCTGGTTTTTGGCCACAGGGGTGTGCATTGCTATCGTGGACTTTGGGTCGCGTTTGCGAAGAGGAAATTTGTTGTTTGGGCACTGTGAATCGCGATCGCAGAAGCCTTTCCGCGATCACGTAGAGGAAAACTTTATTGTCACTGACCCAAATTTGGAAGCTTATATCTTGAAATTTATAAGAAAATTTGGAGATAATCCAATACAAAAGTTGTAACCCTTTGTGTTTAGTTTTAAGAAAATCAAACCACTTGTCATTGGGTGCTATGTACAAAATGTTACGGCTGATACACTACAGGCTATCTGAGAAAAGTTTGGGAACGGTTATAGAAAGTTTGTTCATCGGGATCGTGAAGGGTACCTCTGGAACACTGTATAAAGTAATCTATTTCAAACGTTTCAGACATTTTAGCATATTTTGAGCTATGGAGCTCGGATTGAGGCAATTTTTATCACATGGATTAGGGTAAGTGTTTTCTACTCAGTTTTGATTACATTTTATGAATCCATCTTCGATTTGGCATTTGATTGTTGATTTTGAAAGAGGAATTGGAGGTTTTTGGTCTAAAATTTCATAAAGTGAATTTTTGAGTTTTGAACATTGATTCGGAGTCAAACTTGAGTGAAACAAGTATGGTTGGACTCGTAATTGAATGGGTTATCGGATTTTGTGAGTTTTGTCAGGGTTCGATGTGCGGGCCCGGGTTTGACTTTTTTGTTGTCTTTGGGCTTTTGATTACAGATTTTACCTTTATCGATTGGGTTTGTTTTTCGTTGACATTATTTTATGTTCTTGAGTTTCTTTGGGCTAGTTTTGAGCCGTTTGAAGGTCGGTACGATTGGGATGGCATTCTCAAAATATGGGTTGGCTTGTTCAGTAATCAATTTTCCTTGTTCGAGGTAAGTAACATATATGAACTTGGATTTGAGGGTATTTAACCCTAGGAACTATGTTATAAATGATGTATTGAGGTTACGCACATGCTAGGTGAGGAGCGTGTGGGCGTACACCGAGGAAATCATGATTTTAGTCGACTATTAGACTATGACTAGACTTGTTTTGATGCTATATCTTATTACATCCATGTTCTCCCTACTTATTGGAATGTATGAGCTTTGAATTATGTTAGAAATCATGTTTAGGCTATATGCTTATTCTGTTTGGACCCATTGAGGTCATCTCTACTATTGAGTTATTTTCTTAAATTGCAATTACATACTCAGTCATATTCATGCAATTGCAAATAATATCTCAGTCTCTATTATAACTGGTATTGTGACATTCACGGTTTCACATGCACATTGACATAAAGGCATAAAGGTGTACTTTCCTCATGCTATCTGATAATGAAACATCTTATCTGTTGTTGAAAGTTTTTAGGAAAAATCACAGTTTTTCTGATATACCCATATTTTGGTGATTTTGGTGAAAGATTTGGGTTTTATTGTTATACCTGAAAGGCATGCTCTTTTTTCCGTAACTATGAACGAGCTAAGCATCATATCTGTGAGTTATTACTTGTAGTTCTTTTATTATATTGTTACGAGTTGTTCTTGGCTTTTGGTGTTGGACTCTGACCGTTATCCAAGCTCGTCACTGCTTTCAACCTAAGGTTAAGTTTGTTACTTATTGATTACATGTGGTTGGTTATACTCACACTACACTTCTGCACCTTGCGTGCAGATTTTGGAGTTGATGTTGTGTGTATGGTGGGAGCTGGCATTGAAGATGTACACGTGTTCCGATTATAGATGCCTCTTGTTCTTGGTAGTCTTAGAATTATAAATTTGTTTATGTACATTTCGAACAAATGATGTATTTATTTCATACCAGCTTTGTAAACTCTAAATCATAGAAGCTCATGATGTGTACTACCAATCCTTGGGATTTTTGTATTAAGTTCTGTTATTTCATCATTTATTTTCTTAGTAAATCTCATTTGCGTTGGTCTATTGTTAATTGGCTTACCTAGTGGGTTGAGTTAGGTACCATCACGACTAGTTGCATTTTGGGTCGTGACAAGTTGGTATTAGAGCTCTAGGTTCATAGATTCTACATATCATGAGCAAGTGTCTAGTAGAATTTTGTGGATTGATATAATGACGTTCATACCTATCTTTGAGAGGCTACGGGCCATCTAGGATAAACTTCCCGTCTTTCTTCCTTATTGTGTGACATTGATTCAGCTAGAAACATATCTTTTTGAATTTCTTCTACTCACTCGTATGCGTATGTGAGCTCTTGATATCAGTTATGCATCGACGGTGTGTGGTCCCATAGATGAAGTGCGAGATGTGTTTTGGTGATGGGCCATTTTGGAGGACTTGAGGCCGCGGTTTGACCGCAACTTACACACGGTGATCTCAGTTGTATGAGTATATGGTTTTGGACTTCTATGTCCGGTGGTGTCCCTTTGAGTAGGGCTAGGGGCTCGGTGAGTGGTTGGATGGAAATACGATGAGTAGGATGTGACTGCGAGATGTGTTCAGATGGTTTGAATGTGACGGGAAGAGTTTGCTTGAGATGTGAAAAGTACTATTTGATGCTCGATTTTCTGTGGATGTGTCATATAGTTTTAAGTTATGAGGGTTTTGAGCCATTCTATCATGTTGTTTTATTCGTGGAATGAAGAAGATTCTCGTGTCTTGTTGATGAGTTCAGACTTAAGAAGATTAAGTGATTGCGTAGTGGTTGTGGCTGTGAAAGGGTATAGAGAGATATCAGTTTGAGGCTAAGCAGGTGGGTTATCACCTGCGGGGTAATCTATGGATTTATGGTCCTTATAATGTTGTCTGGAGGGTATCTTTTCTACCAGTGGGTTATATGTGTTGCGATTTGAGTATGGATGGGTTGAGAAAATTGACGTGATTGTCACAAGGATGACTGCGAGCTTAGCAGATAATTTGAGGTATCTTATAGTTTGTGTTGCATGAGCTTGTGAAGAATAAAGTTGAATCTCACTATGCGATTATGGCAGTAATAGTGTACGGGTATGGCGAGTTATCGGATGTTTTATTCTATAGCTTTGAGACAAGTTGGGGAGTCTACTATCGACCATTTGATTTCATGGTTATGTGTTGTATTAGTTTTGGTCTGAATCATACTTGTGGATCAGTTATGACTTGAACATGTTGGTTTTGAGGATGACTTAAGCAAGGAAATTTTTGCATACATGGTGTATTACATATTATGGGTATATGGGAATCATGGAAAAACGGGATGGGAGGAACGACCCGTTTAGATAATTCTGAAGAAAGGTTATTGGCAGCAGGTAGAGAGATTTTTTTTGATTGAGTTGTTACTCCTGAAGGATGTAGTGCGCATGGAGTAGTTTCTCGGTTGAGTTAAGGCGGAGTTACTTCTTTAGGTGTTGTCGTGCTAATAGGGCACAGGTCGTTCGGTCTGCTTGGTCGGTGCAATTGAGATTTGAGCAGAGTAGATGACTCTCGAGAAGGTTCTAATCGATTCAAGATTTGTATATGGCAATTGAGAATTTTTTGGATTTGTATATGGATAGAATCTGAGATTTGCATTGGATGGTGTCGAGGCCGCGGTATTTCTATATCATTATAGATTCTACATTTTCAGTATCAGGAAGGTAAAGGAAACAATTTAGATCCACATAAGGCCTCTTCAGAGTGAGTGTCTAAGTTGTGGTGCTTTTTGGATTCTTGAGAGGGAATATAGCAACTTATGGGCCTTAGGACGGTGTGATTTTATGCTAGGATTTCTTGTGGTGAGCTGTGGGTTAGGATCATGGTGTTATGGCAAGAAGAAGTGTCAACTTAAATGTAATTTAGGAGGAACTCAAATGGTTATGTGAAATTGGGTTTCGAAGTGTTCTAGATGGTTTCTTCCATAAATTGAGATGGATATTATCTACAGGTATAAGAGGTATGTCGCGTGGTATGATTTTCTCTTAGACGAGATCTAGCGGAAGGTTTCTAGCTAATTGAGTATGTATTGGGCTTGTGAATCAGAATTGATAATGAGGTTCTCGTGTTTTTATATGATGATCTGATGAAGGTGGTGCTTGGTATGAGGTTGGGATTTGCATGTGCAAGTATCAGTTAAAGGAAGGTCATGAATTCTTAGACAATATGGACGGTTTCAGGTGATTAGATAAATGCTATTACTACTTGGTATTGCCTGAGAAGGTCACGCATTTGAAAAAGCACACTTTGTTTTGACTTACAGATGCTTTATTGGTATGCGGTACACACCTCGTTGATCGATTGCTAATGTTCAGATTTTTTCTATATGGCACCGACGAATTATAGAATTATTCCTCATGTGATAATCGTGTATGAAAGATGTGTTAGACATTTGGGTGGTGGATTTGGGATCAACTAGGGTGATTCGTGTGTTCTATGGATTTGGAGACTGGGAGTTCTCATAAGAAGATTGTTTCAGGGTTGCAGACTGTGAAGATATGGCCAAAGTTATCTAGATGGTAGTACGCGTTATGGTTAGATCATTGTGGACTTTTGGATGACTATTTGTCCACTTTTGGATGATCAGAGTTGATTTTGGGGCCTATTGATAAGCCCAATGAGGATGTGTCTTCTACACCGGGTCAGATTTGTTGCCTCAGCACCCTTATTGTTGGGGGGGGGGGGGGGGGGTCATTCGGTGAGAGTTGAGCTTGAGCGTGTCATAATATGTTCTATGTGTTACTCTTCTATGCTACGAGGGGTTGTGATTTGTTGGTTATATGCACACATGACGTGGTTCTATTTGGGCCTTGTAGAGGAATTCGAGCGAGATGGTTATTAGGGTGTTGAATGGTTAATTGTGCCTTCGTTATCGTCTTTTCGGGCTATGGTATATTGTGATATTCGCTTCTCCATAGTTATGGCCATTCATGCACTTGATGTCTAATTGCATATGCTTGTTGACTATGAGCATTAGGGTAGACCGATGTTTTGATAGGTCACACATTGCAACAGGGTTATGTTTGGATATGACCCTTTGTGATGGATTCGTGTATCTTGTTCTACTATGTGTAATGGGTTCACAATATTGCGGTTGTGGTCGTATTTGTTGAGATTGTGGGAGGCCCTCTAATTTGAGTCATTTTCCATGTTTGAGTACATTTGAAATATTGCTCATTGGTGTATTGGTGTGGCATGTCTGCAGAGTGGCTGTATTTGATGAGATGAGGTCACTAGACCTAGAATAGGTGCTATCGGATTTGATTGCGGTATATTTGGAAGGATAATGTCATTGATCGGTTTAGAAATTGGCTATGGTTCTTGTCGAACGAGGGAGAACTCCAGGACTTGTGGAGTTGACGAGTGTTATGTGTTTCTGCATGTTTCATCCATCATTGGCAGTGTACGAAGGTTTAGAATAGTGTTTTAATGGGTAAGAGGTTTGTTACCGGTACCGGGTTTGTTTTGAGCAGCTACTGTGATCAAAAATTTTTGCTACAAGTATGCGCGTTATGTGTTATATCATGTGATTATATCTTGGGTTATGATTATGTCTTGATATAGCTTGTTCAGACTTATACAATATGTATATGCGAGATTCGGATCTTGTAAGGAATTTTGGATGTTAGAAACGGGGTTCCAAGGTTTATGGGCTAAGGTTGAAGTGAGGATCTTCAGTTATTTTGTGTTGTCACGCTATTATGAATTGAGTTTACGTGAGATCACCCCCGGGTATGTGCACGGTAAATTTACACGGTGATTTGATGTCTCTGGAATGACTCTAGGCACGTTCGAGGATGAATATATGATTAAGTGGGGGAGAATATAATGACACGACCGGTCATTTCAAGCCTTTGCACTTCGCTCCGTTGTTTGAGGGAATGAGTAGCTCTGTATGATGTATTATGACTTCTCTGTATCGTCTGTTTTGATTTTTGGTTGATTCGAAACTAGATTCGAAGAATGAATTTCATGTTTGAAGCTTTAAGTAAGAGTTGACCAATTTTGACTTTTGAGTATTTGACCTTAGATAAGAGTTTTGATGGTTCTGCTAGGTCCAGATGGTGATTTTGGACTTGGGCGTATGCTCGGATTTGCATTTGGATATTTCTAGAAGGTTTCGGCACTAATTGGAAAAAGTTGGAAATTTGAAAGATTGAAATATTCATAAGTTTGACCGAGTGTTGACTTTGATGATATCAGGTTCGAATTGTTGTTCCAGGAGTTGGAATAGGTTGGTTATGTCATTTGGAACTTGTATGCAAAATTTTTGTTCATTCCGGATTGGTTAGGCTTGATCGATGATTTGTGGTTTTGATATTGTTATGTGTGATTTGAGGCCTGGAATAGGTCTGCTTTATGCTTTGGGAGTTGTTGGTATGTTCGGACAGGGTCCCGAGGGGCTCGGGTGAGTTTCAGGGGTGGTTTCGGACCATTTCTAGGCCATTTTTAGTTGCTGGTTTTTGGCCATAGGGGCGTGCATCACGATCTCGGACATTGAGTCACGTATGTGAAAAGCAAAATTTTCTGTTTAGGCATTGTGAATCGCGATCGCGAAAGCCTTTTCGCAAACGCGTAGAGGAAAATTTTGTTATCATTGACGCGACTTTGGAAGCTTATATCTTGCAATCTATAAGGAATTTAAAGATGATCCAAAAATAAAAATTGTAGCCCTTTGTGTGTAGCTTGATGAAAATCAAAACAATATGTCATTTGGTATTTTGTACCAAATGTTATGGTCGATACACTACAGGCTATCTGAGAAGAATTTGGGAAGGGTTAACGAACATTTTTTCATCGCAATCGCAGGGAAATGACCGCGATCGCATTGGGTGAAAATTGTCCTGGAAAATTTTGTAATGGCGATCGCGAGGTTTGTGACCGCGATCGCAAAGGGTACTTTGGACCAGTATATAAAGTACTCTATTTCGAAGGTTTCAGACATTTTAGCATATTTTGAGCTATGGAGCTCGGATTGAGGCGATTTTTACCACATGGATTGGGTAATTTCCACTCGATTTTGATTATATTTTATGAATCCATCTTTGATTTTGGCATTTGATTGATGATTCTGAAAGAGAAATTGTGGGATTTTGTCTAAAATATCATAAAGTGAATTTTTGAGTTTTGAATATTGATTCGTAATCGGATTTGAGTGAAATAGTATGGTTGGATTCGTAATTGAATGGGTAATTGGATTTTGTGAGTTTTGTCGAATTTCGATGAGAGGGCCTGTGTTTGACTTTTTGTTTGAATTTGGGCTTTTGATTAAAATTCCACCTTTATTGATTAGGTTTGTTTTCTTTGGCGTTATTTGTTGTTCTTGAGTTGCTTTTGGCCAGTTTCAAGCCGTTTGGAGGTCGGTACAAACGGGATGCCATTCTTAATGTATGGGTTGGCTTGCTCAGTATTGAATTTGGCTTGTTCAAGGTAAGTAACATATCTAAACTTATATTTAGGGTATTTAACCCTAGGAAATGTGTTATAAAATATGTATTGAGGTGACGCACATGCTAGGTGATGAGCGTATGGGCGTACACCGAGGAAATCATGATTTTAGTATACTATTAGACTATGACCGAACTTGTTTTATTGTTATATATTGTTGCATCCATGTTCTCCCTACTTGTTTGATTGTATGAGCTGTGAATCATATTATAAGTCATGTTTAGGCTATATGCTTATTCTGTTTGGACCCACTGAGGTCATCTCTATTGTTGAGTTATTTGCTAAACTTACAATTACATACTCAATCATATTCATGCATTTGCAAATCATATCTCAGTCTCTATTATCATTTGTTGTCACATTTTGTTATCATTGTTTGGGCTGATTGGCACTAGATTTGTGAGCCCGAGAGGCTGGAGAGACTGATGACAGAGTTGGGGCTTGAGGACTGAATTGTGAGTGGTATTTATGGGATCGGGCTACACGCCGCAACAAGTTTTATTTATTCATGACGGGATCGGGCTTCATACCGGAGCGGGTTTTATTGATTCATGATGGGATCGGGCTGCATGTCGCAGCGGGTTTCATTGATTCATTATGGGACCGGACTGCACGCCATAGAGGGTTTTACTGATTCATGATAGGATCAAGTTACACGTCGTAGCACACCAGGCTTATATTATCACTTGGCCAGGATCTTCCCCTCTGGATTCTGACATAGCAGCAGTGAGCGCAGGTATCGAGTGGTGAGTGCCGAGTGATTGAGTGTCCCAAGTGAATGAGTGAGATAGTGAGGTTGAGTAATCTAAGAGTGTGAGTACATGAGTTCATCACTGTGATGCATTACATTTGACATGCATACATGGCATGTAGGCATAAGGACGCTTTCATGCTAAAGGGTACCGTCACACTCATGGCTTCACATGCACATTGACATGTAGGCATAGAGGTGTACTTTCATCTTATCTATTGTTGAATGTTTTTTTGGGAAAAATCACAAGTTTTCTAATATACTCATATTTTGGTGATTTCGGTATAAGAATTGGGTTTTACCATTATACCTGGAAAGCATGCATATTTTTCTATAACTGTGAATGAGCTGAGCATCATATCATTGAATTAATCATGTACGTCTTTTATTATATTTTTACCAGTTGTTCTTGGCTATTGGTGTTGGACGCTAACCATTGTCCAAGCTCGTCACTACTTTGAACCTAAGGTTAGGTTTGTTGCTTATTGAGTACATGGGTCGGTTGTACTCATACTACACTTTTGCACCTTGCATGCAGATTTTGGAGCTGATGTTCCTGTGTATGGCACGAGCTGGCATTCAAGATGTACCTGCATTCCAGTTATAGCTGCCTCTTGTTCTTGGTAGCTTTAGAATTATAAATCTGTTTATGTATATTTCAAACAGATGATGTATTTATTTCACACTAGCTTTGTAAACTCTAAATATTAGAAGCTCATAATTTGTACTACCAGTCGTTCAAATTTTTGTATAAAATTATGTTATTTCGTCACTTATTTCTTAGTAAATCTCATTTGAATTGTATCATTTTTAATTGGCTTACCTAGCGGGTTGGGTTAGGTGCCATCAAGACTAGTTGAATTTTGGGTTGTGACATCGTGGATCGCCAAATGGACTGGGTGGCGAATTTTGGACCGGGTCAGATGCAAGATTGGGCCAATGTTTGGGTTGGTTTTGTTTTAACAAATAGCCACATTTAGTTAAATTGTGTCTTTGCTATTGAGCCCTTTAGTCTTTAACAGTTTAAAGTTAATTTAAATTAAACTTAATTAATTCTAACTAAATGTGATAAAAAATATATTCAGCAAATACACCACTAATTACTGTAATTAACTAATTAATTATTAAACACTTTATTTTCTAAATTGGAACTAGTTTCGGATTAATTCAAATAATAAACGACTTAATTAAAAACCAAAGATTAATTTGTTAAATTAATTGTAAAACTTATATTTTAAAATAAAGGTTATTTTAATTATTTCAAAAACAGTAAGGCTAATATGTTTTATAAGAATTTAATACTGAACTATTACTTTAACAACATTAATTACCTATTTGTGTTATATTTGTATATAAATAAGTATTATTGGTTAGAAAATATTTTTGACACATTTATTGAAAATCATTAAGTATAAATAATTTAGTTTAAGGTCAAAATTGCTCATCAACAATGCTGCCTCAGGTCACGATGCATCTTCATGGCACCTGGATGAATAGAATGACGTGAACTGTGTGCCTAGTCTAGAATCGTCTCCTTCAGGCCATCAACACTAGGAACACATAAGCGACCCTGGAGTCGCAGAACACCATCATCAACGATAGTTACCTCCTTGGCATCACCACATATCATCGTTTCTCTAAGGACCATCAAGTGCGGATCATCGTACTGATGAGCCTTGATCCGCACAAATAAAGAGGACTGAACCACAACACATGCAAGAACACGACTTGGCTCTGAAATGTCCAATCTCACAGGTCGATTAGCCTAGGACTAGATTTTCAAATCCAATGGCCTCTCCTCTGCTGAAATGAATGCCAAACTACCCATACTCTCGGGCTTTCTACTCAAGGCATCCGCAACCACATTCTCCTTGCACGGATGATAGAAGATGGTAATATCATAATCCTTTAGTAACTCAAGCCACCCGCGCTGCTTCAGATTAAAACCCCTTTGCTTAAATGAATGTCGAAAATTGTGGTGATTGGTGTAGACGTCACAAGGCACTCCATAAAGATAATTCCTCCAGATCTTGAGAGCATGAACTATTTCAAGCAACTCCAAATCATGCACATGGTAATTCTTCTCATGGGGCTTCAGCTAACGTGAAGCATATGCAACAACTCGCCCCTCCTGCATCAATACACAATCCAAACCAATTTGTAAAGTGTCACAATACAGGGTATACAATCTCGAACCAAAGGAAAAAACCAACACCGGTGTTGTAGTCAACTCATTCTTGAGATACTGAAATCTTGCCTCGCAATCACTGTACTATCTCAACTGAGCACACTTTTGTGTCAATCTAGTCAAAGGATCTGTAATAGATGAGAAGCCCTCCACAAATCGACGATAATAACCTACTAGTCCTAAGAAACGCCTGATCTTAGTTGTTGTGGTTGGACGAGGCCAACTTTGAAATGACTCTATCTTCCTGGGATCCACCTTAATACCTTCGCCTGATATAACATGTCCCAAGAAAGCCATAGAATCTAACCAGAACTCGCACTTGAAGAACTTAGCATATAGATTTTGTTCTAGCAAGGTCTGAAGCACTATCCTCAAATGCTTCCCATGCTCCTCCATACAACGTGAGTAGATCAATATGTCCCCCAAGGTGACACATTCAGCCTGATGAACCCCTTCTCAAGAAAATCCTGAAGTTTCTCCTTCAACTACCTCAACTCCACTAGAGCCATACAATAAGGAGAAATAGAGATAGGCCAGGTGCCTAGTGCCTAATCAATGCTAAAATTGATATCATGATCCGGTGGCATGCCTGGTAATCAACAGGAAATGCATCAGAAAACTCCCGCACCACTAGCATTTAATCTACTGTGGGAGTCTCCAAAGTAGTATCTCGAACAAAAGCCAGATAGGCCAAACAACCCTCTCAACCATATGCCGAGACTTCAAGAAATAGATAACCTGGATAGAGGTACAGATAGATGAGCCCCTCCATTCCAATCTAGGCAACTCTCGCATTGCAAAGGTAAAAGACTTGGTATGGAAATCAAGACATCATGGTAAGGAGACAACCAATCCATGCCAGGATGACCTCAAAGTCATTCATATCAACCCCCCACCTCTGGCTGGCCGGATGGATATTTGCTGCAATAATCACAGGCTGATGGCCCTGTTGTACTGCTCTGCATCGAAGCCTGGGGAAACCCCCCTTCCCCACGCACACACATGACAAAGATTTGGTGCTCATAGAATCGGTGCAAAAAACTGCTGACCCTGGGGCTAATCTTGCTGACCTAAATATCTGGTGGAGGAGCCCTAAATAGTCGTTGGATGGTAGGTTCTCTCTGGAATGGTGCTGAAGTAGGGCCGCGTTGGAGTACCTTGAGCAGGCGGTGGTGTTGAATACATGGGCCTGCTAGACTAGCCCCTCATGAACTGACCTCTTCCCCCAAACGTGGAGCTACTGAATCCACCAGAATGCTGAGGCCGCTTATCCCTCGGTGTAAACTCTCGTCCCTGGTTGCAGATACGCTCGATTCTCTGAGCAATCTCCATACCCTGATTGTAAGGAGTTCCCATCTCAGTCTCTCAGGCCATAGAAACATGGATACTATAGTGCAAACCACTAATAAACCCCTACACTTTATCTACATATATGGGGAGTATCATAATTGCATGATGAGAAAACTCAGAGAATCTCGCCTCATAATCATTCACAGACATTTGTCCCAAGTAGATCTGCTCGAACTTACCCCTCAACTCTTCCCTCAGTGAGGGTGGAATATACCTCTCGAAAAATAGATGTGTGAACTAGTCCTAAGTCATGGAAGGTAAATGTAACAACCCAACCGGTTGTTTGAGCCCTAGTGCATCGTTTGGTGGTTTGAGGCTGTGAGTAGCTTCCCTTCAGATATTATTACTTGCTCGTATGGTCGAAATTGGATTTCGGGAAGTTCAGAGTTGATTTGTATGGAAAATTATAATTTTGGAAGCTTTAAGTTGGATGAATTGACTAAGGTTTAACTTTTGACCTCGGAATCAGGATTTGAAAGTTCCAACAGGTTCGTATGATGAAATTAGACTTGGGCATATGCCTGGATCCTATTTTGGATGACCCGGGATCGTTTCGGCACCTATTATGGAATTTTGGCACTTTGGAAGAATTTCATGAATTTAGGTTGAAGTGTATCTCAATGTTATCGATGTCCATTTGGGATTCCAAGCCTTGGAATAGCTCTGTGTGGTGATTCAGGTCTTAGGAGCGCGTCCAGATGTGGATTTGGAGGTCCGTATGTCGTTTCGACACTAATTGGCAAAGTTGGGAAGTTCGAAGATTTTGGAAAGGTTGACAGGGAGTGGACTTTTTGATATTAGGGTCGGATCCCGATTTCGAACATTGGAAAAGGTCTATAATGTCATTTAGTACTTGTGTGCAAGATTTAAGGTCAATCGGACATGATTTGATAGTTTTCGGCCTCGAAAGTAGAAGTTTGAAGTTCTAAAAATCATTAAGCTGGAATTGGGGTGTGATTCGTGGTTTTAGCGTTGTTTGATGGGATTTGAAGTCTCGACTAAGTCCGAATTGTGTTTTAAGACGTTTTGGCAGGTTTGGTTGAGGTCCTAGGGGCCTCGGGGTGGTTTCGGATGGTCAACATATCAATGAGCTTGGTTGTATTGTTGAAGTGCCTGAGTTCTGGTGCAATCCCACCTACGGAAGAAGGGTCGCAGGTGCACCGCTGCAAAAGCGGCAAGGCAAGTGCAAGAGAGAACCCTTGCTGGGCAGTGTTGGACCACAGATACGGTCATTTCACTAAAAAAGCAAGACCTCACCTGCGCAGTGGAGCATAGAGAAGCGGAGGTTGGCAAAAAGGCCTGGGTCGTAGAAGCGGGCATAAAAGCGCAGGTGCACGAGTGCAGGAGCGTATGAGGATCACAGAAGCAGAAGCACAGTTGCACTACATGGGGCGTAGATGCGGGAATTGTTGGGCCGAGCTGGAGCCGCACCTACGATGGGATTTCCGCAGGTGCGGAGCTATAGGAGCGGCTATTGGACCGCAGGTGCGAAGGTTGGGCTGGGCAGTGTGCTTCTTTAAAACGAAGGTTTGGCTTAATTTCACTTAATTTTGTCCATAGGAGCCGATTTTGGATCACCTTTGGAGTGCCATCTTCATCAACTATAATGGGGTAAGTGCATTCTTCACCTTTTGAGTTAAATACATGATTTATATACGGATTGAAGCATGGAAATTTGTAGAAATTGGGATTTATGGTAGAAAACCTAGAAATCACTATTTTTGGATTTTGACCACGAATTTGGGTAGGGAATTGGAATTAAATTATATATTTGAGTTCATGAGGTTATGGGTAATGGCTATCTTCCAAAAAATTTAGAATCCGGGCACGTGGGCCCGAGGGTGATTTTTTTTGACTTTTCGAGCGGAGTTGAAAATTGTTGTAAATTTGATTATGAGGAGTATTAGAGTGTGTGTCTATATACATACATACATATATATATATATATATATATATATATATATATATATATATAGAGAGAGAGAGAGAGAGAGAGATAGATAGAGAGAGAGAGAGAGATTTTCACATTTCTTGACTAAGCGTTGGGCATCAGTTGGAGTTTTTGGAAAGGCTTTGGAGCCGGTTATGGAACTTCGTAGCGAGGTAAGTATCATGTCTAAATCTGTGAGGGGAAACTACCCTACGTTATATATTTAATATGTGCAACTTGTTGTGGGGGCTATGTACGCAGGAGGTGACGAGAGTCCGTATGTAGTTAGATTCATGTTATTGTCCGGGTAGACTTAGGTTCACACTATGCTGTACTTGTACTATAGGGATTATCCTTGCTCGTTTAATTCTTTTATTTCGCATTACGACTTGAGACTAGACCTGCGTAGAGTGAAAGACTTTCTATTATAGAGTTTTCACGAGTTTCCTGATTTTCCACGGAATAACGGTTTGCCTCTTACGGATTTCTCATGCGTTATGCGTTTTCATCGAACAATTTTCCTTAAAAATTATAACTCACATGTTTATTTTTGAGTGGGTGTCAAGGACCCATTTAAGCTTCTTATTCTAATGGTATCGGGTCGTTCGCTTTGGCAAGATTTATGTACCACACTCTCATGGGAGCGGGTCGTCGCCTGAACAGTTTAACAGATGCATCTATGGTTCGTGTCGTTCGACCTTCGGCAATGCACAGATTATGATGGGATCGGGCTGTACACCTTGACATTTCTATAAAAATATCCTCATTTAACCGTGCGTAATATTTGGCAAAAAGCCAGGCTATCTGTGAGTTTTTCCCTGATTCAAATTATTACAACATATTTGGGTGAGGTCCATTATAAATATGTATATATGCTCCTGCTAAGGAGGAATTTTCTAATTGAGTGCTTGAGTTTATTGTAAGAGGGAGGATTGTACCACATATTTACACTTGTTTATTTCATTTATTTACTCTGCCTCATATTTGTTCACTTCCTTACTATACCTGTTATTATTGGACCACTAGTGAGTGTCGACGTTGACCCCTCATCACTACTCCTCCGGGGTTAGGCTAGATACTTACTGGGTGCATGTTGATTTACATACCCATACTACACTTGCTGCACATATTTTTGCAGGTACATTTATGTCCGGTGGTCCTTTGGGTGCGGAGGCGCGGATGCTGCGGGGACTTTTCGCGAGCTGCACATCAGGTTATGATCTGCAGCCCACAGAGTCTCCCTCAGAGTTATTTATATTTTTCTGTCCAATTTGTATTCTGGACAGATGTTGTATTTTATTTTACTCCCTAGTTGATGCTCATGCACTTAAGACACCGGGTTTTGGGGGTGCTTATGGGTTATGCATTAATGTAGTTGCGAAGATATTTCATTCACTTGTAAATCACATTTTTTACTATGTAATTAAAGAAAACTATGATTTCAAATACTAAAATGAACCATTAAGGCAATCCTTTATTATTGGCTTGCCTGACAGCGGTGTAAGGCGCCATCACGACCTTTAATGGATTTTGGGTCATGATAGTGAACATGTTGGATTGCTCTTGAGATAAGACTGCCAGCATCTGCGGGCCTTTCCCTCTAGCTGAAATGTGGTGAATTCCACCCCTTTAGACTTCACTACTCCCATATTATGCAGCCTCTCCCTGTATACACTCACTGCTAAAGACAGGAGAATGAAGCCTGGTCCATATGTACATCCACTTTTGCTCCTCAACAATCACGGTCAATATGGGCTCTCCTCTAGCTGCTGCAACCCGGCTGAGCCCCGCCTGCCGGTAGTGCACCTGGTATCTGATAAACGACAACACTGTGCCCTGGAGTATGGGCGGTAGGGGTGTATGCTCCCCCTCTCGCCTGAGATGTGGCTGGATCTGTTGGAAATACACCAGCTTGAGTCATAGAATCCAAGAACCGCAGCATACGGCCCATGACCTCCTGAAATCTTGATGCAGTCATAAAATATGTCAGGACCGGCTCAGCTTTTGGTTCCTCATCCCTCTCTTCAATAACATTATCCTTCATCGGATCCATTAGTGGTTCTATAGGAACAACCCTAGGACTCCCTCGTCCTCTAGAAGGAGTTGTGGCCCTCCCTCGTCCTCTATATCTATCTTTGATGTCTTGGGGAGCAGCCCTTCTGCAGTCGGGTATTGCATCACGCACATTCTCATCATCTATGAGAGAATAACAGAAAGTACTTAGCACAACATCATTGCACGATAGAAGATGAATAAAGAGAAGTTTCCTAACACCTTATAGCCTCTCAAATATAAGTATGGACATCTGATACCAAGCTATCAGGACCCAACTCCCATCATAAGCTGTGATGGCGCCCAACTTCATTGTTAGGCAAGCCAATGGTGAACCATCAACTTAATTATCCATTTTGACACTCTTCAAAATTTATTTGTGTCCTTATGTAATTGAAGTTAAGTGAAGAAATCATAGAAATATGCTTATATTCTTACTAAGCCATAAAGTGTATATGAAACATAAAACGAATTGGTGATAATATCAGTACAACCATAATCTTCTACTAGAAACTCCCAAAACCTGGTGTCGGAATTGCACGAGTAATCTAGTCGAAGATACAAACTACTATAACTACTGTCTGAAATAAAATAGATAGAAATAGTAAGTACAACAAGGAGCCTCGGGTGCTACAGGTCAGAGCATGGAGAGCAGCTCACCACTAAGTATCTGGATAGTGTGTATGCACGCTTGAATGGCCACCAGATGTACCTGCCTCAGTACCTGCAAAATAAGCGTAGAAGTGTAGTATTAGTACGTAAATCAATGTGTACCCAGTAAGTATCTAGGCTTAATTCGAAGAAGTAGTAACGAGGGGCCGACATCGACACTTACTAGTGGCCAATAAATACATAACATAAATTATAAATAGGAAAGAAACACTACAGTGTATATTCAACATAATGACACTATGAAATCCTCAAATATTATGTGGTATCTCAAACAGATAAGGAATTCAAGTAAATGCCAAGTCTCAGATCAAGAAGGGAAATCTCATGTATATTCTGAGTTTTAGCAATGTTTCACACGAATTATGTCGAGTTTGTACGGTCCGATCCCCAATAATAGCGTACATTGCCGAGGTCGTTCGGGTTGAACCATGGATGCATCTCAAATATATTTTTGATATTTATGGTCCTCCCCATAATGCTATTTCATAGCACTGCCGAGGCGTTCAACCCCATCCACAGGAATAAAGAAACCTTTCGAACTACATGTCAAATAAATATAACACAACTATAGGAACATGAGGAAAGCATGATTTTAACCGACAATCAAGTATTCGACCAAAAACTCAAGGTAATGAGGCTTGGTCTAACATACTATATAATCAAATTTCAACTATAAATTCAAGTAATTAAACTAACAAGTTGAGTTCAGGTAATACAAATATTGCATAGTAATTTCCTAAGTCTACCCGAACATAAACATGATTCTACTTACGTATGGACTCTCGTCACCTCGTACGTAAGTAACAACCACAACAAGTAGCACATAACAATTAAAGAACCTACGGGGATAATTCTCTCTTACAAGATTAGGCAAGAGACTTACCTTGCTTCCAAGCCCTCTACTCGGCTCTCAAACAGCACTAGTCGCCTCAAAACAACGCCGAGCAACCCGAAATTAATCAAATGACGCATAGGTCGATCAATATATGTTCAAAATCTTATAATATAATAATTAGAGTAATTTTCCAATCCTCGCTCTGAAAGTCCATAAAAGTCACTCCCGAGCCCATATGCTCAAATTTTGGAAATTTTCATAAATAAATGTTACCCATGATCTTACGAACTCAAATATATAATTTATACCTGTCACACCTCCTTTTTCTGAGGGATAGTGAGTTTTCCTAATTAAAGTGACATTATTCGAAATGAAATTATTTATTTAATTAGAGTCTCCACTTGGAATAATCATTATGGTGTCCCAAGTCACCGATTTATTTTAGAATCCCATATCGAGGAAATTGACTCTGTTTTTCCATCTGAGAAACACAGAAGAACGGGTAAGGAATTATGTTAACCCGGGAGAATGTGTAAGGCACTCCTTAGTTCCGTGGTTTTAGCACGGTCACACAACTATTAATAATTGGCCTAATTATCTGATTTATTACATGTTCAAATCTTTTGTGCATTTTTACTTTCTAACCTCTTTTAATTAATAAATTAACCACTTTTAGTATTTATGAAATTTATTCGAACAAGTCGCGATGTCGCACACTCATTTTTTTTTACATATTGCGAATCACATCACGTGAAATGCACCCATGATTTACGACATATTTATTTTTATTATTATTTGAATTTGTAGTCAAGTCGCGTGAAACGCACACTTGAGTGGGGATTTAAGTATCGTGATCATGCCACGGGAACCGTACCCATGGCCACGGAAATTTATTAATCGCGCCTAAAGCAAACTATGATGTTTCAGGATTAATTATTTTTCCTAAAGTTTGAGATAGTTGTGAAAGCCGCGGATTATGGAAAATGGAGTCATAATTGTAACAAGTGGTTATTGTGGCAGTGCATTAATACTGACTTGAGAAACCATTTAGAAATAATTTACAAAATCAATGCTAGACTAATCATGTCTAAGAAATTCATGAAGATAGCCATTTTACAATAATAACTAATTTCAGTTATATACCCTCCTCATCTAAGTCTTCTTACATTACATGTCACGACCCAAAATCACAGGTCATGATGACACCTAACTCTACCCGCTATGTAAGCCAACTAACATTAGATACAAGATAAAAGGATGTATAAGAAACTAAAATAGGATTGTCTGAACTTCTACAAATTTACCCAAGAACTGGTAGTGCGAATCATGAGCTTCTAGGATTAAGAATTTACAAAGCTAATACAAATAATCACACAATCTGTTTGAAAACTACATGAACAGATTTATAATGTCTAAAACTACCAAGGACAAGTGGCAGCTTCTATCCAGAATACACGAACACTTCAAGGTCAGCTCCCGACTTCTCCAGCAGCTCCACTCCAATAGTCTGCACGGAGTGTGCAGAAGTCCAGTATCAGTAAAATCAATTCCATGTACTGGTAAATTTTTTGTCTAACCTCGTCTAGTGACGAGGCTTTTTAGTTAAAAGATGTTTATCGATAAACACTATAATGTAAACTAGCAATAGAACTATTGTTTAACCAAAGAATTAGACCCTTTGAATAAAGCTATTTTTAAGATGAACATGAGTTACTGATAATCAAGGAAATAGAGAAAAATGAATAACAGACAATATTGCAGAAATATAGAAAAGCGAAGTCAATTATATTCGAGAATCAGATGCCTTTACAAGTTGTATTCCCCTCCTTTATATAGGAGATTCTTATAACGTACAACTCTTTCTATGGTTGCTCACTAATGACTAATTATGAAATTAATGAGGCGTTACAAAGGATAACGGTAATTGGGGTACGGTTACATGATGTTCGAGTAATCAATGTGGGTCTTTAAATCTGCCCGTAGCTTTGTCTAGATTCATTCTGATCGTGCCTCTCCCCTATTTTGATCAGGTTGAGTTTCCCGTGGCTGATAAGCTCGAGGGTTTACTGAATCGTGCCTCTTTGTTTCGTACCTCTTCAAAGATTCACATCCAGCTGTCGCATTTTCCTGTGTCCACGTGACTGCCTAAGTTGTCAAAAGTTGGCTTACGTGTGAAACCCTTTTTTACCAATACAGATAGTCCCCCCACTTACCATATATTTAACGATTAATATTTGGTAAGTGGATATTCATTTATGGCGGGAATATTTTGCCGCCGCTTTTCCTCGAATCATTATATCCTTCTCTGCACCATAGGCATCGTTTGTCACTTCCATTTAATGCTCATACCACGTGTCCTTTTCAGATCGGTTATGCATTTACTCAGCGCCTTTTAGGGCTTTTTGCGGCTGTGCCAGTACCGAAGTGACATCTTCAATTATGACTTTTCATCATTATTTTNCTCCTTCCACTAGATCTCTAGTTTCTCCAAGGTTTAGGGTTTCTCAATCTTTGTCTAGAGGTAGAGGCCAACGCCTTCGTGAACCTGGAGTCGATGAAATTTTCCATGCTGAGTTTGTTTTTGCTAGGGATTGTCAAGTTCTTGTAGACCAATCTTCCTCTCTTGAAAGTGTCGAAAGATATTCAACCCTTATAACTGAGGGTCAGATTTCCCTTGTTCGTAGGGAGTGCTTTTGGAGGTCTGACTTCCCTGTCTATATTCCGAATAGTAATCAAAGAATAACGCATTACAAGACGGGATATTATTTTGTTTATACGTACCCTTTCACTCTAGGGTTTAGACGCCCCATTGACCCAGTCATAATTGAGTTCTGCCGTTTTTTCAATATCTACTTAGGACAAGTTGGTCTGCTTGTGTGGTGAGTTGTCACATGTCTTAGGAGTTTGGCTTTTTTAGCCTCGATTCCTTTTACTTTCAACCATCTTATTCATCTCTACTCTCCTACCTTATTTCGTGAAGGGGTTTTTACTCTGACTGCTAGAAGAAAAAGAGTGTTGGTAACCCTTGGAGATGATAAAGATAGGGGTTGGAACCTCTAATATGTTGTTGTACCCATTGTTGGTTTAGTGGGTGAAGAAAATCTTCCCTTCCCTGAGAAGTGGAATCGTACACGTGAGTATGCTTTAGCTCACATTTATTTACTTTTTCTCATTTTGACTTGAGATGCTTTATTAACACCGTATATGTTTCTTCTTCTCTCAGCAATCATGAATACTGTTGAGAATTTCTCCAGTAATCGTGATTGGGTAAAAAAATCGTTGTCAATTGCTCCTTTAGAAGAGAGATCTTGGAAGTACCTCGCTGGGAGGTATGGTTGGCATGTAAAGATCCACGGTGAGTGAAGCTCTTGTTCTTGCTTCTTTCCTTACTCGAGTCTTTTCTTTCTTTGTCGTTTAAATTTTTCCCTTTTAATAGGGTTCTACACTCATGGGGTGTCTGCTTCATCTATCCTGAATATTTCTTTGGCTCAGGACCAAGAAACTATTGTTGGTTCATCTTCCTCGAAGAGGAAGATTAGTGAGTCTCGTTCCGTAGAAGAAGAAGAAGAAGAAGGTGCTAAAGGCGGGTGGTTTCAGATGATGAGCTTACACCCTTAACCTTGTCTTCCGTGTCTGTGATTGAGCCCTCTGTCCTTGATGATGTTTCACATTCCCCTATTCATGAGGGTGTTGATCTTGCTCCTGACGATGTCCCTTTAGCTGTTGTCTTTCCTGCGTATTTGAGAGAAGCTGTCTCGTCTGTTCCTTTGGCTATTTCGGCTTCTACTGTTGCTTTTCCCATAATTTCCTCGACTCTTTAACCCTCTGTGCGTGCTGCTTTGCACGTGGCTTCTCCAGCTCCTCAACCCTTCGTGCATGTTATTGTTCCATCTCTGCCTGCTTCCATGCCTTCCGTTAGGGAAGTAGGGTCTTCCAACAGAGAGATATGGCAGGTGCAAATAGAGGTTCTAGCTGAGGGGAATCTTTTCAAGAAAATGGGTGAGCCAGAAGTGTGGCTCAAGCCTTTGATAGGTCCCCTTGAGAAAGCAAAGCTAGCCAGCCACTGTGCTCTTACATGGGCCAATGAGCTCGTGCATACTTCTTTGAAGGTGTGGTGCAAGTTATCCTCTTTCATTTTCGTATATGAAATTTACCATATCTGACTGGTTTGTTTCTTGTAGATTAACCTTATAGGCATGGAGCTTATGCAGAGGATTTCAAACACGGACCAGGATACAAAAGAGTTGCAGGCCGATATTGATAATTGGAAAGCACAGTATGATAGCCTAAGGATTGACATGGATGCTTTAGAAGAGGAAATGAGTACCTTGAAGTGGCATATGAGACTCATGGCAACAGAACTGGCAGTAGAGAAGGCTTCTTCCAGTCATGATGATAAAGACAAGAGTGTTCTAGAGTCTTTATTTCCTGAGCAGCTGTCCCGTGCCTCAGAGGAGATTAGAGACTTGAAAAACTTGTTGGGGCAGAAGGAGGAATACTCAGGCGAGCTCGTGCAACCACTCACTCGTACTTAAGAAGACCTTCGTAAGGCTTTAGACAAAGCTCAAACTTTAGAGGATTCGATTGTACTGTTAAGGGCCGCCCATAAAGCTGCGGAAGCGGAGAAGGATGCATTGGGAGCTGAGCTTCAAGTATGGGCAAAGGATTATGAAGATCTTGAAGAGGTGGCTGTTGTCGATGTGAGCTAGGCGTACATGAATTTTTGCCTTGACACATTGATGGAAATAAGTCAAGAGGGTTTCGACCTTAGTGCTGAAATAGCTAAAACTAAGGAAGCCATGGAGAAGGCTCAACAAGGTCATAACATCTCTTCACCTGATGGTGAGATTCCAACCGCTCATGCCTCTTCATCCCTAGTTGCTCCCACTCCTTCTGCCATTGAAGTCAACCCCTCTCTTGAAGATATTTAGTTGGTTCATCCCCCTTTTTTTTCTCTTTTTATCAATTGGTGGTTACCCCCAGTCCCATCGAGGGTAAATTTGGATTTCTTTAAAGTCCCCAAATGACAACTTAGGGGCACTATAATGTATTTAAAAATTTTATACGGCTAAGTATAAGTTAATACTTAGTTTTAGCCGTTTTAATATATTAATGTTAGTTTGTCTTTTGTTGAGTTTCTGTTTCACTCTTTAAGTCTTTTGCATGCTTCATTTTTCGAGGTTTTAGTTTTACCTCCGAGTTTTGCATGTGGAGTGCTTTAGACTACTCGTACCTTTTTGTAATAGGCACGGTGTCATATTAAATATGTGCCTTTTTGTAATAGGCATAGTTTATGGAAGAGGGCCCTTTATAATTGACATGAAGAAGACGTCTCAACTTCATGATAATGCAATAGAGTGATAGGAATTTTACACATGTTTAAGAATGTTTCCAAGGAAAGTTTTTTGTTTGAACTTCCATGACATTTTACATGTGTTTGGTTATCGTCTAAAACTCATGTTTGCAACTGTTTTTGTTTAACAGATTTGATATACTCTTGTATTTNATGTAACAGTTTTTCGATATTAATACAAGGAAACAACCATTTTTTACTAGCAACAGTTTTTATAAAAATTGGGGTTTTTACCCCCAACTGTTTTGGAGACAGTTTTCTAATTAGTACGAGGGAAATGTTTTCTTATTCGTAACTATTTTTATTTTATAACAGTTTCTTGAACAAATATAAGGATTTAGATCTTTCATCCATAACAATTTTATTTGAGAACGGTTTTTTGAATGAGTACATTGATGATGATCTTTTACCCCTAACTATTTTTGTTACAATAGCTTTGAATAAGTATAAAGATGTAAATTTCTTTCTCGTGATTAATATTTTACCTTTCAACCTAAACATGTTCGAAGGTTTTTTCTTTTTGCATTAGGCTTTGTATTTGGATGGCTCTTTTAATTTCTTTCGATTCTGCTTGTGTCACTTATCTCGTTAGGTAGATGGGTCTTCAGGCTCGATCTTTTGACTTTCTGATAGTCTTCTTTGCTTTGTCTTAGCCTTCCATACACCTTGTCTTTTTAGAGAATCCCGCTCCTGTGTCATAGGACTTTCCGCTCGGCAGTCACCGGGTGGGTTTGTTTGTCCTTCCAGTTTCGTACTGTATAGTCCCCCAAGTGTTTGAGCTTTGAAGAATGAAATCTCGAGCACTTGATTATTCCTTCCTTGTGGTCCTTTTCCTGAAAAGGAAAAACATTCTGGACTCGAAGGTTTATAGTTTTTTAGATGATGACTGGTTAACCCTTTTAAGACGTCCATCAGAAAGTGTAACCCTAGACCGGGAATTGTGTTATTTCCTCGCGTCTTTGCAGGTCTAATATCATCATCTGGTGATGGGTTAGCTTTATGCCTATCATCTAAAAAGGTTAGTAAAATTTTTAAATGTTCAAAATAAAATCGAATGTGTGATACCTGACGTGGGGTATTCTTTTCCTTTAGAAGTAATACTTCTTTAGGTGGATGGTATTCCATCTTGTTGGTAGAACTCTGTCGTCCATAGCTTCCAACTCATAGGTTCCTTTCCCAGCTATGCCTCGGATTTTCTAAGGTCCTTCCCAGTTTGGATTTAGCTTTCCTACACCTGCTTCTATCGTTGATTGAAAGACTTTTTTGAGGACGAAGTCCCCAATCTTGAAGTACCTCAGATGAGCTTTACGGTTGTAATAACGCTCTATGATTTGTTTTTGAGCTGCCATCAGTATCAATGTTTCTTCTCTACGTGGTTCGAGTAGGTCCAGGTTGGTCCTCAATTTGTCTTTGTTTTCTCCTTGCATGGTTGTTGAGAACCTTATTCTTGGTTCGCCAATCTCCACAGGTATTAAGGCTTCTGAGCCATAAACAAGTGCGAACGGAGTTTCTCCCGTGGCTATCTTTGAAGTTTTTCTGTAAGCCCATAATACCGCTGGTAACTCATCAGGCTAGTTTCCTTTGGCTTTATCCAGCCGCTTCTTTAGATTGTTGATGATGACCTTATTCATTGACTCAGCTTGACCATTAGACACGGGGTGGTACAGCGTTGAAGTGATCCGCTTGATTTGCCAACTTTCGAAGAATTTTGTGATTTGCGAGCCTATGAATTGTGGGCCATTATACACGATTTCCTTTGGTATTCCAACGCGACATATTATGTTTCGCCATAAGAAGCTTTTAACTTCCTTTTCTCACACTTGTTTGAACACTTCTGCCTCTACCCATTTTGTAAAATAGTCGGTTAGCACAAGTAAAAACCGTACCTGTCCTTTAGCTGTGGGAAGAGGTCCACTATGTCCCTACCCCATTTCATGAAAAGCCATGGGGATATTATTGGATGCAGTAATTCCGCTGGTCGATACATGTTATTGGAAAACCTTTGGCACCTGCCACATTTGGATACGAAGTTCTCGGCTTCTTCTTCCATCTTAGGCCAATAGTATCCAGCTCTGATTAGGGTTTTCACTAAGGATCTCTCCCCTGAGTGATTTCCACAGTGTTCTTCGTGGACTTCTTTCATCACAAATTCCATTTGGTTAGGTCTGAGGCATTTAGCTAGGGGTCCTCCGAATATCTTGCGATAAAGTGAGTTGCAAATAAGGCAGTACCGTGCAGCTTTTCTGCGAAGTGCTTGAGCTGCTTTCTTGTCTTCAAGTACGGTTCCATTCTGCAAAAAATTAAGAATTTCGTTTCTCCAGTCCCAGGTTAAGTTGTTGAAAGTTACCTCATTCATGTCCTGTTCTATTATTGAAGGAAATAGTTGGACGACAATTGCATTGTCTTTGTTTGTTACTTCCGTGACTGCTGCGAGGTTAGCTAATGCATCTGCTTCTGCATTTTCCTCTCTAGGTATTTGCATTACCTTCCATGTTTTGAATTGTCTCACGAGCTCTCGTGCTTTTTCAAGATATTGTTGCATTCTAGTCTCTCGAGTGATTTTAGTCCCCTGTATCTAATTTACTACCAGTTAAGAGTCGATGTTGATCACAATTTGCTCGATTGAGAGCTCTCGTGCGAGTTCCAACCCTGCAATAACAGCTTTGTGCTCTGCGTCATTGTTAGTTATAGGATAACACTTGATAGCTTGCCGTGTCTTTTCACCCGTGGGTGATATTAAGACTATGCCTAAGCCGGCACCTTGTATATTTCAAGAACCATCGGTGAACAAGGTCCATAGGACATGATTAGCACCGTTAAAGAGTTGTAACTCTTTTTCTACTTCAAGTATAATGCTATTACTAAAGTCAGCAATAAAATCAGCTAGTATTTGAGACTTAATTGCAGTCCTAGGCTGATAGATTATTTCATGCTCACTTAATTCTATGGCCCACTTGGCTAATCTTCCTGACAATTCCTGTTTATGCAGAATATTTCTTAAAGGATATGAGGTCGCAATGGTGATTGGGTGGCATTGAAAATATGGTCATAATTTTCTAGATACCATTATTAAAGCTAAGGCTAACTTTTCCAGATGTGGATATCTAGTCTCAGCATCTAGCAAAGTTTTACTTACATAATAGATAGGTGATTGTTTACCTTTTTCTTCTCTTACTAGTACTGCACTTACAACAATTTCTGAGACAGCCAGGTAAATGTACAATCTCTCCCCGTCTTTTGGCTTTGAAAGCAGTGGTGGTTTCGATAGATAAATCTTCAGATTCTTGAGGGCTTGCTGACATTCTTCAGTCCATTCGAACTGATTCTGCTTTTTGAGAACTGAGAAGAATTTAAAACTTTTTTTGGAAGACTTAGAAATAAACCTTCCTAAAGTTGCTATTCTCCCTGTTAGTCTTTGAATTCCTTTTTATTTGTTAAAATATCAGGTATTTACTCTATAGCTTTAATTTGAGCAGGATTTACCTCTATTCCTCTGTTCGATACAAGGAAACACAAAAATGTACCTGATTGCACTCCAAAAGCGCATTTTCTGGATTTAGCTTCATATTATACCTGCATAAAATATCAAAAGAAGTAGAGAGATGCTGGAAATGGTCTTGTGCTTGTGTTGATTTTACCAACATATCATCAATATAGACTTCCATCGTCTTTCCAAGATGTTCTTGGAACATTTTAGTCACTAACCTTTGATAGGTGGCTCCAGCATTTTTTAAGCCAAAAGGCATAACTTTATAACAGTAAGTCCCCCTGTTTGTAATGAAGGAAGTTTTTTCCTCATCTGTGGGATACATTTGAATCTGATTATTCCAGAATATGCATCTAAGAAGCTCAATAATTCATGACCTGCTGTGGCATCAATCATTTGATCTATATGTGGCAATGGGAATGAATCTTTGGGGCATACTCTCCACTTACCATTCTTTTTAGGTACTACCACGGTGTTTTCTAGCCAGTTAGGTTACGTTACCTCTCATATCGAACCAATCTTCAAAAGTTTTTGTACCTCTTCATCGATCACTTGGTTCTTGAATGGTCCTTGCTTTCTTTTCTTCTGCTTAACAGGTACGAAGGATAGATCTTCATTTAGTTTATGAGTCATCACTTCTGGTGGGATTCCTATCATATCTGAGTGGGACCATGCAAAGCAGTCTGCATTAGCCTTTAAATAATCAATTAACTTACCTCTTCGAGCGGGGCCTAGCCTCGTGCCTATATATATTTTCTGCTCAGCTTTTGTTCAGATAATGGAACAGCTTCGAGCTCCTCCGTAGTTGTTTTGATGTGCTCATCTTCCTCCGATTCATGAATGATGTCCGGTCTGGAATCTGCATCTGTGTGGTATAGTAGACCTTCCGTGGTAACTTGATTCTCCTTCTTGTAAGTATTTTCTTTCATACATATTTCAGCAATAATACCTTCCGTACCTATTTGGGTAGTAATTTTCTCCATGCCTGTATGGGTGGCTCGCCTTGCCCGGATGATAAAGAATAGTGATATCATAGTCCTTTAGTAGCTCAAGTCATATGCGCTACCTCAAATTGAGATCCCTTTTCTTGAAAAAGTGCTGCAAACCATGGTGATCGGTGTAAACCTCACAAGGCACCCCATATAGATAATGCCTCCAGATCTTAAGAGCATGAACAATCGCGGTAAACTCCAAATCATGTACAGGATAATTCTTCTCATGGATCTTCAGCTGACGTGAAGCATATGCAATAACTCACCCCTCCTGTATCAATACACAACCCAAGCCAACACGTGAAGTGTCGCAATACACGGTGTACGTCCTCGAACAAGAAAGCAACACAAGGACTGGTGTTGTGGTCAAAGATGTCTTAAGCTCCTGAAATCTCACCTCACAATCATTGGACCAACAAAACTGAGCACCCTTCTGTCAATCTAGTCAATAGTGCTGCAATGGATTAGAAGCCCTCCACGCGATAATAACCTGCTAACCCCAAGAAACTCCTGATCTCGGTCGCCGAAGTAGGATAAGGCCAACTCTGAACCGCCTCAATATTCTTGGGATCTACCTTAGTACCCTCTCTTGATACTACATACCCCAAGAATGCCACGGAATCCAACCAAAAATCACACTTGGAGAACTTAGCATAAAGTTTTTGTTCCCTCAAGGTCTGAAGCACCTCTCTCAAATGTTGCTCGTGCTCCTCCATGTTGCATGAGTAAATCAAGATGTCATCAATGAAAACAATAACAAAAGAATCAATATAAGTCACGGACACCAAGTTCATCAAATCCATAAATGTTGCTGGGGCATTGGTCAAGCCGAAAGACATCACTAGAAACTCATAATGGCCATATCTAGTACGGAAGGCAGTCTTCGGAACATCTGAGTCCCAAATCTTCAATTGATCATACCCAGATCTCAAGTCAATCTTAGAAAACACCCTAGCACCCCGCAACTGGTCAAACAATTCATCAATACGCAAAAATGGGTACTTGTTCTTAATGGTGAATTTGTTCAACTGGCAGTAATCAATGCACATCCACATAGTCCCATATTTCTTCTTCACAAATAGTACTGGCGCACCCCAAGTTGATACACTCGGCCTGACAAATCCCTTTGCTATCAACTCCTCAAGTTGTTCCTTCAACTCCTTCAATTCCTTTGGAGCGATACGGTATGGTGGGATAGATATAGGCTGAGTGCCTGGAGCCAAGTCAATACAGAATCAATATCATGATCTGGTGGCATGTCTAGAAGGTCAGAAGGAAACACATTGGCGAACTCGCACACTACTAGCACTGAATCAATCATCGAAGACTTTGCGGTAGTATCCCGAACATAGGCTAGATAGGCCAAGCACCCTTTCTCGACCATGTGTTGAACCTTCATAAAAGATATAACCGACTAGATGTACTGACAGATGAACGCTTCCACCCTAATCTAGGAAACTCTGGCATCGCCAAGGTAACAGTCTTGGCATGACAATCAAGGATAGCGTGATATGGAGATAGCAGTCCATGCCCATGATGACCTCAAAGTCGGTCATGTCAAGCAACAGAAGATCCGCCCTAGTCTCATATCCACATAATGTAACAACATAGCACCGATAGATCCTATCCTCAACAACGAAATTGCCCACAGGAGTGGACACATAGACAGGAGTACCCAAGGACTCACCAGGAATATCCAAAAAGTGAGCAAACAAGGATGTCACATATGAATAGGTAAATCCTGGATCAATTAATATTGAAGCATCCTTACCGCAAATAGAGATAATACCTGTGATCACGGTATTTGAGGCCACTGTATTTGGTCTTTCCAGAAAAGCATAAATCCTGGTTAGCCTTCCCCTGACTGACCTCCACCTCTGGGACGACCTCTACCCACCTGCCCTCCGCCTCTGGGTGGCCGGACGGCTGTTGCGGTTGCTGGAGCTATAATCATGGGTTGCTGACCCTGCTGTGCCGCCTTGCCCCGAAGTCTGGGACAAAATCTCTTCATGTGACCCGATCTCCCCACTCGTAACAACCTCTCAGTACCATAGACTTCTGCCCCGAAGTCTGACCTGATTTCCTTAATACCCACTAGAAGAACCCTGGACGGCTGGTGGGCGGTATAACCCTCTGGCATGGCACTGAAATAGGCACTAGAAGAACCCTTATGAGCTGGTGGGCGGTATGAACTCTCTGGCATGGCACTGAAATAGGGTCGCGCTGGAGCACCCCGAGGAGGTGGTGGTGTTGATACCCAATTTTTCCTCATTTTTAAATATATATATATATAGATAGATAGATAGATTAGTGCATATACATCATCATTTTGATTTATGAGCACACACAAGTATTTTTTATAATATTTCCTAATTTTTGAAGGCTTTAAATCAATTTATTTCTGCATTTTGTTATATAAATATCCAATAATTATCCTTCAAGTTATTTTTATGATGATTTAATCATCTAAACTTATTATTTATACCCGCATTTCTTATAATTACATTTGCATTTTTTAATGCTAAATTGCACATTTTTGCAATCATAGCTCATATGCATATATAATTACATTGTTTATACAGAAAATGATTTTTTTATATTTTTATAATTTTAAGTAATTAATTTTAATCATTTTCATGCACAAATGATATTTTTTTATTTACTTATTAGTTTTCTAAATTATTTATTTGATAAAATTGGGTATTTAAAATCTAGCTCTAATTTCATCCTAATTTCGGACCTAACTACCCAGACCTTGGCCCAATAACCCCAGTCCAATCCTAAACAACCCAACCCAGTCGACCCAACCCCTTCTCAAATCCCAGTCGTTGATAAAAAATGATCAACGGCTCACGTACGACTCCTCTCTTTCCTTATATCACTCAACCCCAAACCCTAACCACATTCCCTCCAACCCGCCGCCTCTCTATTTTCTCTCCTATGAAGAACTCTAACCTAGATGTCTCTAAGAAAACCTATCTGAATCCACCTCAATCATGGATTTTTCCATGATTTTCTTACCTTTTGTGTATTATATCACCATCTCATACATTTCTATGTTACCCCCTAGTACTTGCCTAAACATGGCAAGTACTACATCTCAGATTTCGACCATTTCCTTTTGACTAATTGAATTTGGACATGTATCTCGTTCATATGCTTCACAACCATGGCTATATGGGTCCGATTAGCCGAGATTTTGGCCAATCTTTGACTTCTGCCAACTAGGGTTTGAATTCCTCTTTGTTTCTTACCGATTCTTAACTGATACTTTTCCTTTTCGGTGTTTGACTACTATTTTCCATATGTTTCCCTATATTTTACTTTATTCTTTGCCTTAAATTTGACTCTGGACGATTTTTGATATTTTTGGTATTATTTGTGTGTTTCCATGTTGATTTACTGAATCTTTGATTTATGCCCTAATATCGCTTCTAATTGATTCCGGAATATTTTCTTTCTATCTTATTTGCATCTTAATAATTTGTTTTCCATATCTATGTGTTAGAATTATACACTATATAAAGCCTTCCCCATTCCTTTTAGAGGACACCTTTTGGACTCACTATAGCCTCACGAGATTTAAAGCTTTACTCTGATAGTTCACTCTATATTCTGATTTTGTCCAGCTGATAGCCAAGGACATTTAGTTCTGAGATCTTGCTATTCAGAATATTGTGGACTTCTGTTATTTCGTGCATTTTTGCTTAATTGGTAAGCCACTTGACTTTTGCAATTTAATCTTTACGTATCTCTGATTTGCATGTGTTTATACTTATGAATCCATGGTTCAATATGCTTCTGATTTACTTTAAGCATCGCTCTGTTAACTTTATATGTTTTAAGTCTTTTTAGCATTTAACTGCTCCTAATGCTACCGGTTCTGAAGTTATCTACTCCTAGCCTAGTTAACCTGAACCTTCTTAAGATTTATTCAGCTAGTGTATTGACTCATGAGTGTTCATGAACATGTTTACTTACTTTTTCCTGAATCCCTGTAGTGGATGCCTCATATTTGTGTTAGCCTGTGTTTAGACCTTCATTGTAAGTCATAATTTGCCTCCCTGCTATTCTGTCACTCAACATGATCACTCGACCCTACTGTTTGCTTGATTTAGAACAGTTGTCTCATCATTTAGAATTGTTACTTTGCGATGTTAGGCTAAATTTTTTATACAACTGGATCATCTTTAGTTAATTAGACCAAAATGACAATGCTTGAAGTCCTATATCTGCTACTTGACATGATTTTACCTTCCACTCTGTAGTAATAGTTTTGCATATGTTTCTTAATTTGTGATTGTGATCTCGCCCCTCTACTAACATGATGCCATGTTCTTTCTATGATTATTTGGCTCATCACAATGTTGTCCTTTCTTCTTGGTAATAATAATAGGTTGTGTACTTAGCATAATTCAACCATGTTTCAACTTGTTTTCCACCTGTGTACAAGAATCTATGTCAATCCTGCAAACATGTTCTTTTCTCAACTTTTTTTTCAGCATGTGACTGCTTCTGGGCTAAGTGTTGAACCTATTTTCTCGATTTACATTAAGGTTTCTTTTTTTTAAGTTTTGTGATTTGGTCAACTGTTTTTTTTGTTTGCTCAATTTGTTCGTGTCTATTTAAATCCCTCAATCCATGTTTCTCAATGTTGGTCCCCTTTTTCACTTGTTACTTATGCTCTTTGAATCCTTCTTAGCCGGCTGAAAGCCAAGGCTACTTAGGTTTTGTCCTTTGACCTCCCTAGTGTGAAAACTGCTCAAGGTTCATAACTTTGACACACTTGGACTTGGTCCCTAGTCTCTCCTCTGAATTATTTCAGTTAACCCCTAGTGGGCACTGCCCTGGGTTCTTGAAGCCCTTGGGAACTCTGACACATTAAGGTCTTGGTTCTATATGCTCAACTCTACTTTATGCCCACTGGGTGAATCACTCAATTCCTGGCTTCCTCCTATTTATGAAGATGTAATTTTGGGTTGTTATGAACCATGAGAATGAAGGCTTGGCTTGGCTGGGTATATCTTTGGGCCTGTTGTAGGCTCCCTATAGTTATTCTACTTTGTAATTTATTCAATTCATTCTGGTCTGTAATAATTTTTGTAATAACATTTTCGGGTATTAGTGAAATTGGGAAAGGGATTTTCATCTTACACTTGCATTGAAATGGGTATAAATCATGTCTATAGGTCAGTTGAAATGTGTTATTATGCTCAAACATGCTCAGCTGTCGTGTTAGAAATCCAGCCTATAGGCATTCTATTTTTGCTCAAAATATGTTACTTTTCTCAAACATGTCCACTTATTATAGAAATCTCGCCTATAAGTATCCTACTTTGCTCAAATGTGTGTTAGAAATCCTGCCTATAGGTTCTTTATTTGGTTCAAATGTGTTCTGCTTTTACCTGTTAAAAACCATGCCTATACGATATTGAATGACTAATATCTCAATGTGCGTATAGGATTCTGTCTACATGCTGCCCAACTTACAAATTAGATGTCTTGCCTATAGGGTATACAATCAATTTTTAATTATAGAAATCATGTCTCTAAGGTTTGAATCAGTTTTAATTATTGCCCTGGTCATTTCTTTAAGAGTTTTCAACACTGTGCTAATTACCATTACTAGAAACCATGCCTATAGGACTCGATTAAATGATTCTGAATATGTTCTTGTGAATACCATTGTTAGTTACTATGTTAATAGCATAGACATCATGCCTTTAGATTTAATCTCTTACGTTTCTAATCAGTAGGTAACTATGTAGGCTTTAGAAATTATAGGCTTTTGCACATGAAACTGCCTGCTTATAAAATCCAGAAGCACATAAGATCTTGCCTATAGGGTTCTGCAACCTTAACTTATTAAAATCTGCAATTGTCGATATTAGTTTTTGTGCATTTGTCATCTACGTGCGGAGACCAACTTGAGCCTTTATGCGCCTATACGTGAAAGTATAAATTGTTTTGTATGTCGTCTAGTTTTCTCATTTTTGAGCAACCTAAGTTAAGTATAGAACCACCTAAGATAGAGGTCCATATGCCTCCTAGACCATAGGTATGGTACGGGTAGTGCACGCATAGGGTACGGTTTAGAATCAAGTAGTGCGCTTTAGGTAAACAACTTAAAGATAGTAATCGGGTAGCAGGACATGATAGTCTGTGCCTGCTGAATAATACGAGTAACAACCCACTTCGAGGGAGTTACGACGTCTTATTTATGTTGCATGGGGTGATCCTTTAGGCTAAAAAACTTAGGACCCCCACCTTGGTTTTAACGTCAATCATTCTATATTATTTGCCTAATTTTGTCTCTTCTATTTGCTTAGACTAATTCATATAATTCAAGTTCGGTCGGGACCCACTATGGTGGAGCTCGAGGATTTCCTAACACCTTCTCTTCGAGATAATTTGAGCCCTTATCCGATCTTTGGTGATGCAACTGGTTAATCCAGAGTTATCTGCAAATAGGTGCCCTAATGCACCTTAATCCTTTAGGTGGCGACTCTCTCTTCTGACACTCTTCCTTAAAAGAGTTGTCACGTATCGAAACCCGATTTCCTGAGAAAAAGGGGCACGACAGCATGGCGACTCTACTGGGGATATATTTTAGGCTCTTACCATTGCGAACTTGGTCTATATGAATTAGTCTCTTCTGATAAGCGTGCCTTTATTATTTTGTTGTTACCTAAATTTCCCGCTCCCATTTTCCCTTTTATTGCTACACGCACACCCTCTTCCCTATTTCCCTTTATGTGAACTCATATATAACTCTTCGCTTAAATTGGTTACAATGTGCGTTTCCCTTTATTTCCTAATCATGTTCACTTTCTCCAAACTTTTTAAATAGGTTATATCATGTCTCTCCCAATCCTTACCCCTTTATTTGCTTTATTACAATTCTTTCACATCACGCGAACTAACTTCTTCCCTTTTGTTCCTTTCTTTTATGTCTTTACATTTATTTAATACTGCATTTACTGTTTTCATCATGGAAAATATTAGACAACATGTTGTTTTATCTTTGCATAAACCATTCTCCACATCATATTCAACTCGTGCATACTTAATACCATAGCGGCACTTGATGAGTGTCCACGCTCTTCCTAAATCACCCTTTTTAAATTTGGAAAGATTTATTTGCGGTAAAACTAGTCGATTAGCGGTGCAATCAACGGTTATGTTCCTTTTCCTCTCAAGTTGTCCACTTGAGGTTACGGTCTAGACTCTTCTAGAAACCCCCACTCTAATATTAACTATGCATGTATCATGTCTAAACCTAGTGTGGGTTAGAACGCTATCTGCGTGATAACTCTCTAAGTCAAACCTTGTCCAAAGCCCATAGGGATTTCCATAACACCTAATGGGAAAAAACATGATATCTGTATTATTTGGAGAAAACGTACCGATATGCTAATCATTAATGTGTAAATAGTCGAATCTGGAGGGGGAAAGGGCTAACTTTATCTGTTTTGCAGAAATGAGGCACGAAGTCCCCAGGTTCGGCATGTTTCGAAGTATCCCACCTTTGTTGCTAGATTGGTGGGAAAATCTCTCGCCAAGCGATAAAAACCATGTGAAAAGAGTTCTCGCGAATTTACCTTCTTTGCTAGACACTCAGCCAAACAATGTACTGATCAAGGTTGCTATTATGTTCTGGGATGAGAAGAGGGTTGTTTTCTGTTTCGGTGACATAGAAATGACTCCCCTTCTAGAGGAAATAGGAGGCTTTATTGGGTTTCCCTGCGAAAGCCCTGGTCTGTTGGTACAGGAAAATCACACTTCTCGAGGTTTTCTGAAAATGATGGGTTTTATAAGGAATGATGAGTTAGTCTGCCTGAAGAAGTCTTACATATCATTCGACTTCCTTTATGAGTGTTATTGGCACAACAAGTCCTACCACCTCTATCATGATGAGTTTTCCATCACTTCTCTAGGTTGGACTCACCGCCGGGTTTTTACGTTCATTGTCTATTTTTTGGCGATGATGGTATTCCCAATAGAAGGAGAAAGAATCCACACTCACTTAGCTACGGTTACTAAGACCCTAATGGAAGGAATCGACGGACAGACTTATACTATTGTCCCAATGATCATAGAGGAGATATATCGAGCCTTGGACCATTGCAAGAAAGGATATAGGCATTTTGAGGGTTGCAATCAGCTACTGCATATACGGTTGTTGGAACACCTTCAAAGGGGACAAATTCGTCAAGAATTTCCGCGACGGCCATGGATTGACCGTATAGCTTTTCACCATCCGAAAAGAATGACTTCCCGGATAGGTTTGCATAACCAGGAAACGCTGTGGGCTGGGTACACTTCTTTAGCAATCTGACTGACGACAAGGTCCATTGGATGTTCGAGTGGTCCCCTAGTAGTGAATTCATCATCAGGTCAAGGTATGTTCCTCATCTAGTGCTAATCGGATTAAGGGGTATCTATCCTTATGCCCCTATTAGAGTCATGAGGCAAGCTGGGAGGAAACAGGTCATACCACGAGTCTCCAAGATGGTCCATTATAAATCAGACTTCCAGGGTAATTCCATTCCATTCAAGTGCGAGGCACAGCACATGTGTCCTCTAAAGATCATTGTGGAAAAGGATACCATCGAGCTAGATCGGTATCATATCGTCCATGTGTATTTCTACCCGTCATGGTTGGTCGTCGACATAGCAGGAGAAGTCAAGCCAGGGGTTGATTTGAGAAATAGGGTTATAGATGACGTTGCTAAGGCGCAATTCAAATACATGAGGTTACGCAAAAGTATTTTTGAATCTGAGGCCCGACATTTGGAACAGCACAAAGTGCACATGAAAGAAATCAATGAATGGAGAGTAATCGCTACTAAATCAACAGAGAGGTTGGAGTATTTAGAGTAGGGTCTAATGGAACTTGAAGGGAGGATGAGGAAAAGGGTTGTGGATTGTCAAAATGCAGAGGGAAATGAAGGTGGACATCTAGCAAGGGTGTATATGTTGTTGGACATGCACGACCTGGGGAATATGATCGATGGGGATAAGAAGGCCAAGCTTGGAGAAGGTCCCTCTGGGACCGAGTAAATTAGAATTGATATTTACTTGTTTTCTAGAGTCATTTTTGAATTTGATTGTAATAAGGAAAATTCCACTAGTAACTCTTTATAATTATTGTCGTTTTAGTAGAGATTTGGTCTATTTATCATATTAATGAAATGACGCAATTATCGGTATTGAGTTTCTCCAAATCTATATATCGCTAGGCCTACCTCGCGAAAAATGAGGTCCCCCAAATTAGGACGCAAATTTATAATTCCGCAATACATGTTTAAATACTGCAAATATCCTTTCAAAACTCCCTACCAACTTGTTTACTTTTTTGCTTTTCTTTTGATTATTACCATCCTCTAAGGTTGGTTCGTGCACATTGGCATCATCAGCATATTATACCAGATCTAGAGGTCCTCCACCTCTTCCTCCTCCAAGTGATCCTAAAAGCAAGGGAAAAGCTAAGATGGATGACATGAGTGGTATCAGGAAAGACAACGCTACACATGCAGAGAATGTTGAGACTTCCGATGGTCGGAGTACTCCGGAAGAAAATGATTTGGTTCAACGGTTGGAGTAGAAGATACTGGAGTTAAAAGGGGAACTTGAGCAGGTCCGTAACTTGGCAAACCTTTCCCTCACCTTGAATGTCCCAGACATCAACCAACAAAACGCCCAAAACCTAGCGCCTCCTCAAAACACACAAAACCAGCATCCGCAAAATCCTCCTGCACCTTATCAATACGGCACACCTCCCCAAAATCCTAATCCTCCACTAGTACAACCTTCTCCTCAGCATGAACACCATCTAACCCAATACCCATAAACTACCACCTATCATACTCCTCAAAACACACCACAACCCACCCCTGATCCACAGAACTCAACCAATGATCACCACTACACCCAAATCTCTGAAATACACCAAAATAACCCCATATACGTAGAAACTCTACCTCACCCTTCACAACAAACCCCATACACACCAGAATCCGCCGATAAGGACCTGCTCATCAAGAATATGGCGGAGGAACTTAAGAAGATCACAAGTTGAGTCCAAGGCGTTGAGGGTGGTAAACACATTGAGGGTTTGAACTATGAAGATTTTTGTATTCAAACGGATGTAGAAATGATAGAGGGTTACAAACCTTCCAAGTTAGAAATGTTCGATGGAATAGGTAACCCAAAGGTGCATCTGAAAACATACTACGACAAGCTTGTAGGGGTTGGTAAAGATGAAAGAATCCGCATGAATTTATTCATGAAGAGCCTCACTAGAGATTCCCTATCTTGGTATATCAGCCAAAATCAAAAGAAGTGGATTAATTGGGTAAGCATAGCGTCAGATTTCATGGATCGATTCAGATTCAATACAGAGAATGCACCATATGTCTTCTATATCCAGAATCTCAAGAAGAAGCAAACAGAGACTTTCCACAAGTATTCTAGTCGGTGGATATCAGAAGTTGCGATGGTAAGGTCGGCATTGGAGGAATAGCAAATGAACAAATTCTTTGTCCAGGCCCAGGATCCAAAATATTATGAGAGGTTAATGGTCATTGAAAATCATAAATTCTCCGACATCATAAAATTGGGAGAAAGAATAGAAAAATGAATTAAAAGCGGGATGGTAACTAATTTCGAGGCATTGCAAGCTACCAACAAGGCCTTGCAGTCAGGACGCATATCCAAGAAAAAATAAGTAGGGGCTGTGATGGTAGCCCAAGGTCCGAAATCTCCACTCAAATACCAAACACCTTCACCCATATATCAGCCTTCACCTCCAAAATATCCATAACCCTACACCACTTACCATACTTACAATACCCAACCAGCATATTACCAATCACCGCCAGCCCGCCAAAACTATCAAAAACCCATACCAAATTTCGACTGCAAACCGCCCAGAAAATACACCCCTATTGCCGAACCCATCAATCAGTTATATGAAAGATTGAAAGTTTCCGGTTATGTCACTCTTATTCCCGCTGTTGCCATGAAAAATTCCTCCTAATAGGTCAATCCAAATAAGACATGTGCCTACTACTTCGGCATGAAGGGTCATACCATTGATGAATATTGCACGGACAGAATCCAGACGTTAATTGATACCAAGGTTATACAAGGGAAATAGGCTTCACTTAACGTCCGCAACAATCCCCTCCCGGATCACAAGGGCGAGGTGGTAAATGTGATAGAAACTGATGAAGAATGGGACCCCGAAGGGCCAATTGGGCTGATTAAAGAAAGGGATGATCCTAAGAAACCTGCAGTCATTCTCACTCCTATTGTGATACAGATACAGCCACCAACCGAAGTTGAGGTAGCTGCATCAACTCCATTCAAAGTCGAAGTAACAACACCTGCAGTTGCGCCTACTCCATTTGAAGTAGAAGTGACCACACCATTCACTGTGACAATAGCACCCACACCATCCTTTAATTCCAATGTCGTACCCTGGGACTAAACCTCATAAGCGAGAAGGAAAAGAAAAGGGAAAATGGAAGAAACTGGTGCAGCATAGGGGATGACCAGAACTGGTAGAGTTTATACACCTGAGCACCTAGGGGGAACAAGAAAAGAATCTGCTTCTAAATAGCTTATCATTGAAACCGGCCCGGACGATCTTTGGAGAAAGTTGCAAGCGAGAGAGTACTCTATGGTGGACCATCTAAACAAAACCCCTGCTTAGATATATGTTCTATCATTACTGCAGAATTTTGAAGTACATAGGAACGCATTGATGAATGTATTGAACGAGGCCTATGTGCCCAACAACGTTACTAGTGGAGAAATGGCTAACATGGTAGGAAAAGTATTGGAAAGCCATAAGATCACCTTCCATGAAGACGAATTGCCATCGGAAGGATTGAGCCACAATAGAGCACTGCATATCACGGTGTAGTGTGAAGACAAATTCATTGCTAGGGTTTTGATAGATGGAGGTTCAAGTCTCAATATCTGTCCATTGACGACTTTGAAGGTATTGGGTAAAGTTTTGCATGAGATATGAGCAGGAACTACGAACGTAAAAGCGTTCGATGGATCTCAAAGGGCCAAGATCGGAGAAACCAACCTTTGCTTACAAATGGGCCCAACTTGGTTTGATGTCGAATTTCAAGTACTCGACATATCCGTCTCCTACAATTTACTATTGCGACGACCTTGGATACACGTCGATGGGGATGTAGCATCTACTCTGCACCAGGCTATGAAGTTCGAATGGAACCATCAAGAGGTGATCATTCATGGATACATATGTAACCTCATTTACACCAATCAAACTTTTTTGATCGTGGAAAATAGAAGGAAGTTAGGTGGAGAGACTTACAATCGCATTGAGCGTGTTAATACAATTAAGAAGGACAAGTGGTGGAGTAGAAAAATAGAGAGCATATTGGCATGGTCAGGATATGAACTTGGTAAAGGGCTCGGAAAGAATCTCTAGGGTATTGCCAAACCAATACAGTTAAAGCGTCACGGTACGACTTTTGGACTGGGATATCAGTACACTTGGGATAAGTATCAAAATTGGTCACCACCATGGCACGGTCCTTATTACCCTCTCAAGAAGCCAATACCATATTTGAGCCAATCCTTCCATCAGGCCGATATGATGTGGGGATCTGAAGAAGATGAAGTGCTAGCTGGTTTGAGGAATCTATTCTTAGAAGATGAATACATGGACTGCAGTGTAATAGTTGAGGAGGAGGAGGAAGCCTCATCATCCAGATAGTGGGGAAGGGAGCTATCCTCAAGAACTAGAAAGCTACACCATCTCCCGGGGTAGCTTGGCTACTAGTGTCATTTATTTTTTAAAATAATCCTTTTGAGCATTTTAAAACATTTTCAGTATTTTGTTTTGGAAACATTGTTTGAATCATTAAAATCATTTTTTGTTTGACATTTATCAATGGCTTAATGTTTTATTATTTATTACTATTCTTTACATTTTTTCTCTACAATGTTACTATTTCATATCTGAATGAACCAACGACTATGACATATAATGAGACAACGCAACATAAGGATAGTGACTCGGAAGAGATAGAAGAAGAAGATGTAATACCTGAGGAAATTGTCAGAGAAGTTGAGAATTTTGAGAATAAGCCTAAGTCCAACCTGGACGAAACTGAGATAGTCAACTTGGGAGACTCTAAAACAGTCAAAGAAACTCGCATAAGCATTCACATGTCGCCATCAGAAAAAGAAGAGTGCACTCATTTCCTAAAAGAATATGAAGACATTTTTGCATGGTCCTATGATGATATGAAAGGGTTGAGAATCTTCATAGTGGCTCATAAGCTACCCACCAATCCGATGTGTCCTCCGGTAAAGCAAAAGCTCAGAAAGTTCAAGCCAGATATGAGTCTGAAAATCAAAGAGGAAGTCACCAAAAAGATCAAAGCTAAGGTTATCAGAGTGGTTGAATATTCGACTTGGTTAGCCAACATTGTGCTGGTTCCGAAGAAGGATGGGAAACTCAGAGTATGTGTCGACTATCGGAACCTGAATAAAGCAAGTCCCAAAGATGATTTCCCACTACCAAACATACACATACTGATTGACAACTACGCCAAGCATGAACTTCAATCCTTTGTGGATTGCTTCACGGGTTATCATCAGATATGGATGGATTAGGAGATGCTGAGAAAACAGCTTTTATTATACCATGGAGAGTATACGACTACAAAATGATGTCGTTTCGTCTGAAGAATGCTGGGGCCACTTATACGAGGGCCATGACAACTATTTTCTACGATATGATACACAAGGAGATAGAAGTATACATGGATGAAGTTATTATCAATTCAAGAAGGGCACAGATCACATAACAGACTTGAGGAAATTCTTTGATCGGCTTCGGAGGTACAATTTGAAATTGAATCCCGCAAAATGTGCCTTTGGAGTCCCTGATGGAAAATTATTAGGATATATCATCATCCACCGAATAATTGAGCTAGACCCGTCAAAGGTCAATGCCATCTAGGATTTTCCACCTCCAAAGAACAAGAAAGACGTGATGAGTTTCTTGGGGTGTCTCAATTATATCAGCCGCTTCATAGCATAATCAACCGTGATATGTGAGCCAATTTTCAAAATGTTAAGGAAAGATGTCGCAACCAGTTGGACTGAAGACTGTCAGAAAGCTTTTGACAAAATCAAAGAATACTTGTCCACACCACTAGTCCTAGTCCCACAAGAGCCTGGTAGACCGTTGCTACTCTACCTCTCTGTATTAGATGGGGATTTCGGTTGTGTCTTGGGACAACATGACGAGCCGGGAAGGAAAGAACATGCCATATATTATCTGAATAAAAATTTCACATCCTACGCATCACGGTACTCTTTGCTAGAACGCACCTGTTGTGCCTTGACATGGACAGCTCAAAAATTGAGGCACTACTTTTGTGTCTACACCGCATATCTCATATCAAGGATGGATCCCTTGAAGTACATCTTCCAGAAGCCCATGCCTATAGGGAAACTAGCAAAATGGCAGATATTGTTGAGTGAGTTTGACATCGTTTATGTGAATTAGAAGGCAGTTAAGGGACAGGCATTAGCGGATCACCTTGTGGAAAATCATGTAGGAGGGGAATACGAACCACTAAAAACGTATTTTCTTGATGAAGAAGTGTCATTCATAGGAGAAGATATCGCTGAAGCCTACGACGGGAGGAGAATGTTCTTTGATGGGGCTGCAAATTTCAAAGGAGTGGGTATTGGAGCCGTTTGGTGTTAAAAATCGGTCAACACATCCCTGTGTCCGCAAAACTCAGATTTTCGTGCATCAATAATATGGCGGAATATGAGGCTTGCATATTGGGGCTCAATTTAGTCATTGACATGAATATTCAGGAATTGTTGGTAATTGGAGATTCTGACCTTTTGGTACATCAGGTTTTAGGAGAATGGGCCACAAAGAATACAAAAATACTTTCATACTTGTACTATGTACAAGAGTTGATGAAGAGATTCAAAAAGATAGAATTAAAACATGTTCTGAGGGTCCAGAATGAGTTTGTAGACGCACTGGCTACTTTGTCCTCCATGATACAGCATCCGGACAAGAATTTCATCGATCCCATTCCGGTAAGGATCCATAATCAGCCAGCTTACTGTGCTCATGTTGAAGAAGAAACAGATGGAAATCTATGGTTTCACGATATCAAGGAGTACTTGGCAAAAGGAGAATACCCAGATCATGAAAATCATACTAAAAAATGCACGTTCAGGAGATTTTCCAACCATTCATTCCAGAGTGGAGGAATTTTGTATAGAAGGACTCCAGACCTAGGGTTATTATGGTGTATTGACGCCAAGGAAGCTTCCAAACTGTATGAAGAGATACATGCTGGAAATTGCGGACCACATATGAATGGTTTCATTTTAGCCAAGAAGATACTTAGAGTAGGATATTTTTGGATGACTATGGAAACATACTGCATCTGGTATGTTCCAAATGTCATCAATGCCAAATACACGTAGATATGATACGGGTGCCTCCAAATGAACTTAATGCAACAAGTGCACCTTGCCCTTTTGTCGCTTGGGGAATGGATGTCACTAGACCAATTGAACCCGCCGTCGCCTGGGGAATGGATGTCATTGGACCAATCGAACCCACCGCTTCAAACAGTCACAGGTTCATTATAGTGACCATAGAATACTTCACAAAATGGGTCGAAGCTACATCTTACAAAGTTGTAACCAAGAAAGTCGTCACAGACTTTGTCCGAGACTGTATTGTTTGCTGATTTGGGGTGCCAGAGTCCATCATCCTGAAAACACCGCCAATCTCAACAGTGACCTAATGAAATCTATGAACGAGACCTTCAAAATCAAGCACAATAATTTTTCCACAGCATACCGGCCCCAAATGAATGGAATGGTGGAGGCTGCCAACAAGAACATTGAAAAGATATTGAGGAAGATGGTAGAAAATAACAAGCAATGGCAAGAGAAGTTACCATTTGCCTTATTAGGATACCGTACAACAGTCCGCACATCAACGGGGGAAACTCCTTATTTTTTGGTCTACGGTACTGAAGCTGTCATTCCTATCGAGGTAAAAATTCCTTCCTTAAGAATTATACAAGAAGCTGAACTCATTGATGCAGAGTAGGTAAGGAGACGGTATGAACAATTAGCTCTCATTGACGAGAAAATAATGAATGCAATATGTCATGGTCAACTTTATCAGAACCGAATGTACAGAGCCTTCAACAAAAGGGTTAGACCTAGATAGTTCGCACTAGGACAGCTGGTGCTAAAACGAATCTTTCCACATCAGGATGAAGCCAAACAAAAATTCTCACCCAACTGGAAAGGACCTTACATGGTTCACAGAGTACTAACAGGAGGAGCACTCATACTCGCAGAAATGGACGGAAATATTTGGCCATAGTCTGTTAATTCAGACGCAGTCAAAAGATATTATGTTTAAGCTCTTTACATTTATTCGATCTGATGTAGCTGAACTACGCTTGAACCGATCATCATTCAAGATGGGATACGTAGGTAGCCATGTGATTTTGGTCACAATTCAATAAAAATTTTATTTCCCCAACAATCAGAAACTGGGGAAGAATTTTGAAGAGGACCCTCAAAATTCTAGAGCAAGTTCAGCCAATGTCATTGTATGTAGAACAGTCAGAAAGTCGTCTGAAAAAACTGGGGCAAAATTTTGAGGACCCTAAAAATTCCGGAGCAAGTCCACCGACGTCATCGTATGTAGAACAGTTAGAAAGTAATCTAAATAACTAGGGTAAATTTTTTAGGAGGACCCTCAAAATTCTATTGCAAGGAAGTCGCAATGTCTCTAATAGTGTCGTAGTTATTGGTTCATCTAATTTATTTGATATTGCATATTGCTGTGTTTTAAATAACTATGCATGCATATTTTTCAAAAAAACTTTATTTTATGAAATAGTCGGATGCTACACGCAGTAACTCGAGCAGGATTCCAATGTGGAGAAAAGCAAAGCAAGCAGGCAGATGCATGAACCAACCTCCGCCGTAAAACTCACGATTTTCCTTTGGATGCAGGAACAAGGAATAGCCATAAATACATGCACACCGTAGAACCACCCTCCTCATAATGACAAAGCTGCCAAGAACAAACAAATCCCTAGCTAAGAAATACTCTGCTCCTACTTATTATCTGTTCATTGCATGAGACTAAGCTTTGTCTCTATCTTGCATGAGACTAAGCGTTGTCTCCACATCTTGCATGAGGCTAAGCACTGCCTCCTTAATTGCATAAAGCTAAGCTTTGTCTTTCCCCTTGCATGAGACTAAGGTTTGTCTCCATCTTGCACGAGGCTAAGCCCTACCTCCTTAATTGCATAAGGCTAATCTTTGCCTTTCCCCTTGCATGAGACTAAGCTTTGTCTCCATCTTGCATGAGACAAAGCATTGTCTCCATCTTACACGAGGCTAAGCCCTGCCTCCTTAATTTCATAAGGCAAAGCTCTTCCTTCCCTTGCATGAGACTAAGCATTGTCTACATCTTGCACGAGACTAAGCCCTGGCTCCTTGTGTGCATAAGGCTAAGCTCTGCCTTCCCTTACATGATACTAAGCATTGTCTCCATCTTGCATGAGGCTAAGCCTTGCCTCCTTAATTGCATAAGGCTAAGCTCTTCCTTCCCTTGCATGAGACTAAGCATTGTCTCCATCTTGCATGAGGCTAAGCTGTTCCTCCTTAATTTCATAAGGCTAAGCTTTGCTTTCCCCTTGCATGAGACTGAGCATTGTCTCCACTCTTGCATGAGACTAAGCATAGTCTCTCTTTGTATAACCACAAATGCTACGCCACTTGAAACCTTGCATTATTCTTTACCTCGGGGCTAAGCTCTGGCCCCGATCCTACACAAGACTAAGCTTTGTCTTGTTTCATTTCAAGCATCATGTCTTTGCATCTCATGGGCTGAAATATAGCCAACTTTTTCAAAGGCGTCATAGTCTGAAGACACCATCCTCATTGTCCAAAGAAAACTCTCATGGTCCAAAGGGAATCTGCATCATGTCTAAATTCTCACAATAGTTCATATATATTTGCATGCATCGTGTTTTAAGTTTTGCAGGTGAGCCAAGAAGTAACCGTTCTCCTAACAGGAGCAATCTTCGCTTTGATTTTCGTTCAACATTTATATCCTGCAATTATTTCAAAAGTAACCAACCACTATTCGTACCCATCTGATAACCGTTCAAATACCCATATTCACCCCAGATAAATTCATTTACAGTTCAGATACCGCCATATCCAGAAGAGTTTGTCCATTCTTACAGCAACTCCATCAGTTTATTCCACCGTTAGATCTAGAACTACCCATGGCCTGATTCCTGTAAAACCAGGGATATGTAGGCAATTCAGAAACCAAGGTTCGGCCTATATTTTCCAAAATCACCCCATTCAGTCAAAATCGGTCATCATTTCTTTACCCTACAATTCTTTCATCATTCCCGAGTAAAGATGAGCAATTGTCGATACCTAATTGTTCCTTATTTTAAATATATATATATATATATATATAAATACACTCTCTCTCTCTCTCTCTCTCTCTCTCTCTCTCTCTCTCTCTCTCTTTCAAAATAGTGCATATACATCATTTAATTAATGAGCACACGTAAGTATTTTTTATAATTTTTCATAATTTTTGAAGACTTTAAATCAATTATATTTTTAATTTTATTATATAAATATTCAATAATTATCCTTCAAATTATTTTTATGATTATTTAATCATCTAAACTTATTATTTATACCATTATGAGGTCTTAAATATTTTCAGTGCATTTCTTGTAATTACATTTGCATTTTTAAGGCTAAATTGCACATTTTTGCAATAATAGCCCATATGCATATATAATTATTTATTTATATAAAATGAATTTTTATATTTTTATAATGTCAAGTTAATATTTTTAATCATTTTCACGCATAAATGATATTTTTTGTTATTTATTGATTACTTTTATAAATTATTTATTTGATCAAATTGCGTATTTAAAATCTAGCCCTAATTTCATTAATTTCGGACCTAACTACCCAGACCTTGGCCTAATAAACCCATCCCAATCCTAAATGACCCAACGCAGTCCAAAACCGACCCAGCCCCTTCTCAAATCCCAGTCGTTGATAAAAAATGATCAATGGCTCACAAAACGACTCCCACCATTCCTTATATCACTCAACCCCAAACCCTAACCCCATTCCCTCCAAACCCGCCGCCTCTCTATTCTTTCCCCTTTGAAGAACCCTAACCTAGCCGCTTCTTAGAAAACCTCTCCAAATCCACTTCAATCATGGATTTTTCCATGATTTTCTTACCTTTTGTGTATATCACCATCTCCTACGATTCTATGTTACTGCCTAGTACTTGCCTAAACATGGAAAGTACTACATCTCAGATTTCGACCATTGCCTTTTGACTACTTGAATCTAGACATGTATCTCGTCCATATGCTTCACAATCATGGATATATGGGTTCGATTAGCCGAGATTTCGGCCAATCTTCAACTTCTGCCAACTAGGATTTGAATTCCCCTTTGTTTCTCATCGATTCTTAACTGATACTTTTCCTTTTCTGTGTTTGACTACACTTTTCCTTATGTTTACCTATTTTTTACTTTATTCTTTGCCTTAAGTTTGACTCTGAACGATTTTTGGTAATTTTGGTATTATTTTTGTGTTTCCCTGTTGATTTACTGAATCTTTGATTTATGCCCTAAAATCACTTCTAATTGATTCCAGAATATTTTCTTTCTATCTTATTTGTATCTGAATAATTTGTTTTCCATATCTATGTGTTCGATTTCTACACTATATAAACCCTTCCCTATTCCCTTTAGAGAACACCTTTTAGACTCATTATAGCCTCACAAGATTTAAAGCTTTACTATGATATTTCACTCTATACTCTGATTTTGGCCGGCTGAAAGCCAAGGCCATTTACTTCTGAGATCTTGCTATTCAGAATACTGTGGACTTTTGTTATTTCGTGCATTTTCGCTTAACTTGTAAGTCACTTCACTTTTGTAATTTCATCCTTACGTGTCTCTGATTTGCATGTGTTCTTACTTCTGAATCCATGGTTCAATATGCTTCTGAGTTACGTTTCAGCATCACTCTGTTAATTGTATATGTGTTTTAGTCATATTAGCATTTAACTGCTCCTAATACTACTAGTTCTGAAGTTATCTACTCCTAGCCTGGTTAATCTGAACCTTCTTAAGATTTATTCAGCTAGTGTATTGGCTCCTGAGTGTTCATGACTATATATACTTACTTTATCCTTAATCCTTGTAGTGGAAGCCTCACATTTTTGTTAGCATGTGTTAAGACATTCATTGTTAGTCATAATTTTCCTCACTGCTATTGTGTCACTCAACATGATCACTCGACCCCATGCCCCTCTAGTGTCTGCTTGATTTAGAACAGTTGTCTCATCATGTTTGAATTGTTACTTTGCCATGTTAGGATAAATCTTTGATACAATTGGATCATCTTTTGTAAATTAGACCACTATGACAATGCTTGAAGGCTTATATCTGCTGCTTGACATGATTTTACCTTCCATTCTGTAGTAATAGTTTTGCATATGTGTCTTAATTTGTGATTGTGATCTCACCCCTCTACTAACACGATGCCATGTTCTTTCTATGATTATTTGGCTCATCACAATGATGTCCTTTCTTCTTGGTAATAATACTAGGTTGTGTACTTAGAATAATTCAACCATGTTTCAATCTGTTTTGCACTTGTGTACAACAATCTTTGTCAATCCTGCAAATATGTTCTTTTCTCAACTTCTTTTTTTCAGCATGTGACTGCTTCTGGGCTAAGTGTTGACCTATTTTCTAAGTTTACATTAAGCTTGCTTTTTTTTTTTAAGTTTTGTGATTTGTTCAACTGTCTAATTTGTTTGCTCAATTTGGTCGTGTCTGTTTAAATCCCTCAATCCCTGTTTCTCAACTTCGGTCCCCTCTTTCACTTGTTACTTAAGCTCTATGAATCCTATTCTTAGCCGGCTGAAAGCCAAGGAAACTTAGGTTTTGTCCTTTGACCTCCCTAGTGTGAGCATTGCTTAGGTTCATTTGAGACCCTTATGAACTCTGACACACTAGGACTTGGTCCCTAGTATCTTCTCTGAATTATCTCAGTTAACCCCCCTAGTGTGAGCACTGCCCTGGGATCTTGAATCCCTTGGGAACTCTGACACACTAGGGTCTTGGTTCTATATGCTCAACTCCTTTTTATGCCCACTGGGTGAATCACTCAATTGATGGTTTCCTTATGTCCATGAAGATGTAATTTTGGGTTGTTATGAACCATGAGAATGAATTTCTGGCTTGGCTGGGTATATCTTTGGGCCTGCTGTAGGCTCCTATAGTTATTCTACTTTGTAATTTATTCCATTCATTCTGGTCTGAAATGATTCTTAAAATAACATTTTGGGGTATTAATTAAATTGGGAAAGGGGTTTTTATCTTACACTTGCATTGAAATGGGTATAAATCATGTCTATAGGTCAGTTCAAATGTGTTATTATGCTCAAACATGTTCAACTGTCATGTGTTAGAAATCCGGCCTATAGGCATTCTATTTTTGCTCAAAATATGTTACTTTTCTCAAACATGTCCAGTTATTATAGAAATCTCGTCTATAAGTATCCTGCTTTGCTCAAATGTGTGTTAGAAATCCTTCCTATAGGTTCTTTATTTGGTTCAAATGTGTTTTGCTTTTACCTGTTAGAAACCATGCCTATACGATATTGAATGACTAATATCTCAATGTGCGCATAGGATTCTATCTACATGTTGCCCAACTTACAAATTAGATGCCATGCCTATAGGGTCTAAAATCAATTTTTAATTATAGAAATCATGTCTATAGGGTCTGAATCAGTTTTAATTATTGCCCTGCTCGTTTCTTTAAGAGTTTTCAACACTGAGCTAATTACCATTACTGGAAACCATGCTTATAGGACTCGATTAAGAAACTCTGAACATGTTTTTTTGAATACCATTTACTACGTGAATCGCATAGACAGCATGCCTATAGGTTTAATCTCTTATGTTTCTAATCAGTAGGCAACTATGTAGGTTTTAGAAATTGTAGGCTTTTGCACATGAAACTGCCCACTTATAAAATCCTGAAGCACATAGAGATATTGCCTATACGGTTCTGCAACCTTAACTTATTAAAATCTGCAACTTTCAATGTTAGTTTGCGCGCATTTGTCGTCTAAGTGCGAAGGCCAACTTGAGCCTTTATGCGCCTACACATGAAAGTCCAAATTTTTTTGTATGTCGTCTAGTTTTCTCATTTTTGTGCAACCTAAGTTAAGTCTTGAACCACCCGAGATAGAGGTACAAATGCCTCCTAGACCATAGGCATGGGACGGGTAGTGCACGTATAGTGTACGATTTAGAATCAATTAGTGCGCTTTAAGTAAACAACTTAAAGATAGTAATCGGTTAGCAGTAGATGATAGTTTGGGCCCGTTGAATAATACGAGTAACACCCCACTTCGAGGGAGTTGCGAAGTATTATTTATGTTGCATGGGGTGATCCTTTAGGCTAAAAAACTTAGGACCCCCCACCTTGGTTTTAAAGTCAATCATTCTATTTTATTTGCCCAATTTTGTCTATTATCTTTGCTTAGACTAATTCAAATATTTCAAGTTTGGCCAGGACCCACCGTTGTGGACCTCGAGGAGTGCCTAACACCTTCTCCTCGAGGTAACTTGAGCCCTTACCCGATCTTTAATGATGTAACTAGTTAATCCATAGTTATCTACAAATAGGTTCCTTAACACACCTTAATTCGTTAGGTGGCGACTCTCTCTTTTGACACTCTTCCTTAAAAGAGTTGTCACGTGTCAAAACCCTATTTCGCGAGAAAAAGGGCGCGAAAGGTGGTGCTGGATATGTGGTCTTGCTAGGCTGACCCCTCCCAAACTGACCTCTGCCCCTAGCTGGGGCACCTCTAAACTCTCAAGAGAAACGGGTCCTCTTATCCTGTTGCATCTTATCTCCACCCCTCTGATGTTAGCCCATAATCCCCCGAGCAATCTTCACTAATAGTTGATAATCAGTACCCATCTCAACCTCCCAGGCCATACTAGCCCGAATAGTGGGGTGTATCCCCGCAACAAATCTCCGCACTCTCTTTACGTTGGTAGGAAGTATCATAAGTGCATGGCGATACAACTCAGAGACTCTCGCCTCATAATCAGTCACTTACATCTGACCCTGCTCGAGCTGCTTAAACTGACCTCGCAAATCCTCCCTCTGAGAGGGTGGAATATACCTCTCCAAGAAAATCTCTGTAAATCGGTCCCAAGTCATGGGAGGATAACCAGCTGGTCTGCCAAGAAGGTAAGACTGCCACCATCTACGGGCCCTGCCCTCCAACTGGAAAGTAGTGAAATCCACCCCATGGGACTCCAATATCCTCATGTTGTGCAGTATGTCCCTGCACCGATCAATGAAGTCCTGAAGATCCTCATGCCGCTCTCCCCCAAAGATAGGAGGATGTAGCCTAGTCCATCTGTCCAATAGCTTCTACGGATCACCGTCTGTAGCTGGTCTAGGCTCAGGTATAACCGATGTAACTGGTTGGGCCCCACCCACGGGTAGTGCACCCCGGGTCTGATATACGATAGTTTTATGCCCTGGATCCTGGACAGTAGGGGTCTGCGCTCCCTCTCCTGCCTAAGATGTGGTTGGGTCTACTAGGAATAGCCCAGCCTGAGTCATGGTGTCCATGAACCGCAGCATACGGCCTATGACCTCCTGAAATCCCAGTGCTAACATGAAATCTACTGGGGTTGGGTCTGCTGCAGGCACCTCACCCTGCTTCTCAATGATGGGATCCTCCACTGGATCCGCTGGTGGTGCTACTGGGGCAGCTCTAGGACACCCTTATCCCCTACCTCTAGCAACAGGGAGAGCAAATCCTCCCGGGTCAGGAACGTCTGTTGCACGTGTTCTCACCATCCGTGAAAGAATAGAAGGAAGAAACTAAGTGTACCATCAACTGCACGATAGGATATGAATAAAAGATTAGTTTCCTAACATCCAACAGCCTCTCGAAGATAAGTATGAACGTCTTCTCACCAATCCGCAAGACTCTCTTAGACCTTCCCATAACTTGTGAGACCTACGTGAACCTAGTACTCTGATACCATGTAGTCATGACCCAATTCCATTATAGGTCGTAATGGCACTCAACAACGTTGTTAGGGAAGACAACAATTATTAAACTAGTGGTTTCCCATTTAAATAGATTACTAAGTGGATAACACTTTCTCATTTGTTAAAACGATTTAGAAATTATCAAATGGAACATAATAAAATGAAAGCAAATCAGTACAAATCATAATCATGTAAATAAATCCAAAATCATAAGTCTACTAGTGTGTGTGCCAAGACCTGGTGTCAAAAGTATGTGGGCAATCTAGTAGAATATACAAAAGAAAAATAGCCTACTGTCTGAAAGGAAATAGATAAAAAAATATAAGATAAGGAAGAATCCAGCTGTTATAGAACGGCTCCAAAGGCAGCTCACCGAGAAGTCTCGAGATGGGGGATCAAATTTGTGCACCAGTCTGGTAACCAGATGCACCTGCCTCAAATCTTGTACAATTAAGTACAGAAGTGTAGCGTGAGTACATAAATAATATGCACCCAGTAAGTATCTAGTCTAACCTCAAAGAAGTAGTCACGAGGGATCGACTCTGAAACTTACTAAGGGCCAACAATATGATAATATGTAATTCTAATTGAACATGATATGTAGAGATAACAATAAAATTCAAAACAAGAAATAACTGAAAATTCTTCACCAAATTTAAAACCCCAGTCACTTTCCTCATTTAAAACAAATGATCTCTCAGGCAATGAATTTATACTAATTATAAAAGGGACTTTTCGTTCTATTATTACGCACAAAATTCCACCGAGGAAGTTCGGCCCGATCCCACATAAATGTAAGCACTGCCAAGGATCGAACAGCACGAACCATTGATTCATCTATTAACCTGTCGAGGCTAACGGCCCACTCCCATGAGAGTAGTGTAAATAATTACATCGCTCGCGGAATATTCTTGTGACGCGGTCAAATATAAATTTATCAATAAATCATAACCCTTTCTTGATTCTTTTCAAAATAAAGACAATTCAACTTGAAGCTTTTAAATTCTTAATGATGTTTTAGACTTCAATACCACATAAGAATATAGGTTACTTTGTGTGGTATCCAATATTCGAGTGCTGTCTCAGCAGAAGAACCTGGTTCTTCTTCGTGTTCCAACTATTACTGTTGCGGAATAATAAAAAACAGTAAAGTAAAACACAAAGATTTTTACGTGGAAAACACCTGGCTCGAAAGGTGAAAAAAACCACGACCTACTCCTCAGTAGGATTTGCTCAACTCTTCACTAAAAACTCTGAGCCAAATGGACTTACAAAATAAACTCTTTTGTAATCCTAAGGATTCTCTAACCCTTTGTAGTAACTAGACCCTAGCTAATTTCTACACACCTCAAGTTAACTCTAACTTGATGAATACGTACCTATTACAATTTCTTCTATGAAAGCTGAAAGATACAATATTAAAAACTCCTACTATAATCAACTAGACTTAATAAATAATCAGATGGAACTGGTTCTTCTAGTTGAATTGTAGCCTTTGTATCGCACAATGATTCTGCCAGCAAAAATAACTTTGGGAATTTTTCTTTCAGATTTCGATTCACTTCAGCTTTCTGCGTCTCTAATTTTAGCAGAAATACATCAAGTATTTATAGATTCAGTCATTGAGCTTGTCTTCCAATTCCAGTTCAACTCTACCTGGGTGAACCAATTCAAACCAAACTCAACTTCCTTTCTTTTGTTACTTTCCTTGCTGAATTCGACTTCAATTAATCAGATCAGTTTGCAACTTTTTTGCATTAGGAGAAAATCTCTTGGTACATTGATATTTCATATTCAAAACGTCTCCTAAACATATATGGTTCATGTGCCAGCTCGTTAGTTCACGATGTGTGCTCTGATGGACCTGGTTCAACTGGTCACCCTTTTGTCAATCTTCAAAACTATGCAGTGATATGGATCAATAAATTCCCCTTTTTTGATGATGACAAACTCTGTGCTTAATCCTGTATACACTTCAAAGAACTTTGTATGGTTTTGAGAAATAATCATAGAGAATCCAGGTTCATTAGGTTATAAATATCACATCTTTATATTTTTTAAAAGTTCAGCACACTATCTTCCCCCTTTTGGCATCATCGAAAAGTTTGCAAAATGATATACTTACCAGTTTTCTTAATATTACACATGGCCATTGAGGCAACTGTAGGTGCAAATCATGATTAATCAACACAAGAAACAAATAAATGTTAGCTAACTCAGAAATTGAGACAAGTCAATAACTAAAAGCAAACTTCATTGATAAGGAACGATAATCAACCACACACAGAAAAACAAAAACAACCAACCATGAGCTAAAGAAAATAAAAAGAACTGGAATTGATAACTGGTCTTAAGATGGTTTAAGGAAGCTCTAAGAAGCCTAAGGATGGGAAGGTGCAGTGGAGGTTGTGAACTTGGATTGTAGGAGAGACAGTATCTGCTGAAGAACACCTTCATTCTTTTCTTTCTCCTTTGCTAGTTCAGCTCTAAGAGCGTCCCGCTCTTCTTCAACCTCAATCACACGAGACTTTAAGCGAAGGATCTCCATATCCTTAATCTCATTTTCTTGCACCAAAGTTCTAACTTTGCTGTTGACTGGTTGCTTCCTAGATGAACCAGGTTCATCCCAGGAACATTGACATTGTAGTCACATGTAAGCAAAGTTTCCTTCCCAAAATAATCTTTGGTCGTAGCCATCTCAGCCTTCTTTACTGGAACCCCAAAGTGCTCAAGCACTGTTCTCAGCATGAATCCATAAGGAATTGTGTGTGCCTTGGTTCCATTCACCACTCTGTTAAGGAGTTAGATGATAAAAGCTAGCCAATTAATTTGCTTCCCCCTACACAAGCATTCCATCAATTTAAGATCCATATAATTTTCCATATGCCTTATTTCTTGTCTAGGCAATAGGAACTTAATGACGAACTCAAAGAGTAGCTTGTGCTCAGACTTCATCTCGCTCTTGTAAACCGGCCTGGGTTCAATCTCCTTCTCACTATAACTAAAGAACCTGGTGATGTCGATTGTTGAGGCCATCCCATCTAGACAAGGCCATCTCTGCCTTGTATAGTCCTCATAGCCCTCAGCTGGTATGTTAAGAATAACACCCAGTTCTTTGACATCAAAGGAAACCTCAATTCCTTTGACCATAGACGTGACCCTGCCATCCTTGACACTTGCATTCCCCATAAACTCTACCAGCTCTGCTCTTGCCAGCCTGCCTTCCATGCGAAGGACCAGGTCCTTCCAGCCTTGTACCTCCAGAGTTTCCATAAGATACTACATACCAGGCTCCTCTAAATCCTTCACCAGCTTGCCCTTTAGCATTGTTCTTTTTCCAAACATGGTAACCCTATCAGTCACCACCCCAATTTCCTTCTTATCTTCTCCACTCCAGTCTGCATCATCTTCATATACAATTTTCACTTTCTTTGGCTTGGCCCTGGTATTCTTAACAGATTGTCTTGGTGCGACAGACATCCTAGTTGACTTCTTTGAAGAAGCCTTAGCCTTTGTGGATTTTGGTGTCTCAGCCACACCTGGAGCAGGTTGCTTCTCCTGTTGGACCAGGTCCAACCCAGTTTCTTCAATTTCAATAGCCTCAACAGGCTCTCCAACTTTTGCTTTTCCTTTTGCTGCTCTCTTATTTTCCTCTCCTTCAGAGCCTATTCTAATTTTTCTTTTTCTTCTCTCGCAGTGCTACGAGTAGATCTAACTTTTGGAGTAGAAACATCAGCAACTTCAGAATTTTCCTTTTCTTTGAAGGAACTGGGTGAGTTGCCTTCTTGGGTTTCTGACTCCTTCTTCTCTTGGGGTTATAAGACTCCCCCGATTTTCTTAACCTTTTTGCCAATGTTTCTTCCCCCGATGAACCAGGTTCATTTATAGATTTCTTTAGACTTGCAAGACCTTCTGCACCTTCCTATACTATGCTTCCCTCTAAATCAGTGACTTCTTCTCCCATAGTTTCACGAATAGGACCACAAATATCCAACGTGGTACCATCCTCCCTAGATCCCCTCACATCTTCTTCTCCCTCTCTCTCAAGAATTCTTTCTTTTCTCCCATCCCTCTTCCTTCCATAGATTTCGACATCGATAACAGACCCTACCAACACGAATCTTTTATCAGCAGAAGTAAATTCAGAGTCGACTTCAAGATTACCTTTTTCAAAACTGGTTGAACCAGGTGCTTCTTCCTTATTAGCTGATTTAATGATTCACTCGATGAATCTGACTTAGTACTTTTGTCTGCTTTAATAAGATCCTCCAAGAATTTTTGCCTAGCCCCAGAAGCAACAGATTTCCGGGCAAGAACTTTAACTCGACGATTCTTGGGGGTAGGATTAGGGTTTGGAGTGGGTTCAAGAACGAGTGTATTTTCAGGGGAATGATGGAATTTCTGGTGATTCAGAGTTGTAAACAGATGGAGAATTGGAGACAGATTCAAAATTTCCTCCATTGTAATCACGATTAGGTGAGGAATTAGATGAGGAAGCTAGTGGAGGTGAAGACAAATTTTTTTTGTTGAGAGGAAAGGATGAATTTTTGCAGGTTTTGGGTAGTGTATTATGAGTTAACCTTGGTTAAAGGAAGCTTTATGAAGAGAGGAGTAATGATTACCTTTTATAACATATGGCCATTAATTTTACAACGGATAAAAACTTAATTCAAGTGGAAGTCTAATAGTTGTAGGAGTGTCATTGATTTAACGGTTGAGAGTCTCCTATTTCTAGGCTAATTGAGTGTTGATGTGACTCCTTGGAATGGGTTCATTTATGGATTAGTAAAGAGAATTAGCAATGAACCAAATATAGATAGAATCCTTCTCATGTCTGATTGTAATTGAATTACTATATGAAGAAGAGTATGTACCTTATCAGTCAGATGAATCATCATAGATGAACCAGGTTCATCCTGTTTGAAATCTTTAAATTGCCTCAATTTACAAGAATAGATAAACATTATTAGTATCTGGGGAATCATATTAATACATGGCACAAGAGTATGGAAATAAAGACATGATACTGAGCAATTATTAATCTGATTAAGTACCTAATTAAAATTTTCTAGCCAAAGAAAAGAATAAAAAAAATTTCAATCAGGTGATCTTACTCATCCTTAATTCCAGCATGTTTCTCTCAAAATGCTCCGTACTAAGTGCTTTAGTGAACATATCAGCAATTTGATGATCAGTAGCACAAAATTCGATTGAGATCATTCCTTTTTCATAGTTATCCCTTAGGAAATGGTGTCTAACATCTATGTGGTTAGTCTTTTTGTGATGAACCGGTTTCTTCGTCATACTAATAGCACTAGTGTTATCGCAAAATATAGGAATGCATCCCACATAAATACCAAAGTCCATGAGTTGCTGTTTGATCCATAACAACTGGGCACAGCATGAGGCTGCAGCCACATATTCAGCCTCGGCAGTAGACAAGGCTACTGAATTTTGTTTCTTGGTAGCCCAAGACACAAGACATGAACCCAAAAAGTGAGCCATACCTGAAGTACTTTTCCTGTCAACCAGGAATCCTGCATAATCAGCATCAGCATATCCTACAAGGTCGAAATTACTACCTTTAGGATACCAAAGGCATAAATCAGTGGTGCCTTTCAAATATCTCAAAATTCTCTTTACTGTAGTAAGGTGGGACTCCTTTGGATTTTCCTGAAACCTAGCACATAATCCCACACTGAATACAATATCAGGTTTGCTGGCAGTGAGATTCAATAGAGACCCAATCAACCATCTATAAAGATTATGATCAACAGATGAACCAGGTTCATCCATATCCAATTTTGTAGTTGTGGCTATGGGAGTGTCTATTTCTTTTGAGTCTTCCATTTTAAACTTCTTGAGCAATTCTTTCACATACTTTTTTTGGTGGATCATTGTTCCATTTAGGTTTTCTTAATTTGCAAGCCTAAGAAAAAGTTTAGCTCACCCATCATGCTCATCTCAAACTCACTTCCCATTAGCATAGCAAATTCCTTGCTCAATTTCTCAGAAGTCGCTCCAAATATGATATCATCCACATATATTTGCACAACCAGAAGATCCTTACCTTTTTTCCTTAAGAACAAGGTGCTATCAATCTTGCCTCGTTTGTACCTATGTTCTAGCAGGAATTTTGATAATCTTTTGTACCATGCTCTTGGTGCCTATTTGAGACCATATAGAGCCTTGTCGAGTTTGTATACGTGGTCAGGTGATTCCTTGCTTTCAAAGCCTGGAGGCTTTTTGTGAAATACATCTTCCTTCAGATAGCCATTTAGAAAGGCACTCTTAACATCCATTTGATGAAGAGCGAATTCCATGTATGCAGCAAATGCTATAAGAAGTCTGATTGCCTCCAGTCTTATCACATGGGAAAAGGTCTCATCATAGTCAATTCCTTCTTCTTGACTATATCCTTGAACAACTAATCTTTCCTTATTCCTTGTAATAGTTCCATCCTCATCGAGCTTGGTCCTGAAGACCCACTTGGTACCAATTACAGATCTATCCAATGGCCTGGGTACCAAGCGCCATATTTGACTTCTTTCAAACTGATTCAGCTCTTCTTGCATGGAATTTACCCAATTAGCATCTTATAGGGCTTCCCCAATGTTCTTTGGTTCGATCATGGATAGTAAGCATCAAATGCACACAGATTTTTCAAGGATGATCTTGTCTTGATTCTAGATGCCAAATCTGTTATGATGTTCTCAAGAGGGTGAGAACTCTGATATCTGTGTGGCTTAAGTACCAGTTGTTCATTCCTAGATGATTACATGATGTCTTGTTGTTGTAGAGCAGGATCAGGCCAGGTTGCATATGTTGAGTTCCCCCTGTCATGATGCTTAGGGTAGTTGAACCTGGTCCATCACCTGTTCCACCTTTCATGCTTGCTTCAGTGTGATCACTGCTTCTTACCAGTCCAAGCTCCTCATCTTCAGGTTCCTGTCTCTCAGCAAGAATGTTAGTTTCATCAAAGACAACATGTATACTTTCTTCTACACACATAGTTCTTTTATTATACACTTTATAAGCTTTACTATGTGATGAATATCCCAAGAATACTCCCTCATCACTTCTGGGGTCAAATTTTCCTAGGGAATCTTTGCCATTATTATGTACAAAACACTTGCATCCAAAAGCCCTAAAGTGGGATATGTTGGGCTTTCTCCCTTTAAGTAATTCATAGGGAGTTTTCTCTACCAGAGGTCTGGTCATGCATCTATTGATTATGTAACAAGCAGTATTTATTGCTTCAGCCCAGAAGCTTTGAGGTAGTTTGCTACATAGGAGCATGGTTCTTTCCATGTCTTCAAGAGTTCTGTTTCTCCTTTCAACAACCCCATTTTGCTGTGGGGTTCTAGGAGCAGAAAAGTTATGATTAACACCATGTTCATCACAGAACTCAGCAAACTTAGCATTCTCAAATTCAGTACCATGGTCAGATCTTATTGATGCTAGTTGATGTCCTAATTGATTTTGAGTTTTCTTGACAAATGAGGTGAACATATCAAATGCTTCATCCTTAGATGCCAGGAATAAGGTCCAAGTGAACCTTGAAAAATCATCAACTAGCACCATCACATATCTCTAACCACCTCTACTTAAAGTTTTCATACGACCGCATAGATCCATATGAACCATTTCCAACGTCCTGGTGGTACTGACCATTTTCTTACTTTTGAAAGAGGACCTTACCTGTTTCCCCTTGGAACATGCCTCATAAACTTTGTCTTTCTTGAACTTAATATTAGGAAGTCCTACCACTAAGCCCTTAGAGACTAGTTTGTTAAGCTTAGTTAGACTTGCATGACCAAGTCGATTGTGCCACAGGAGGGGATCATTGTCCAACACACTTAGACAAGTGAGTTCATTTTCAGACAATGTGGACAAATCTATGACATAGATGTTATTCATTATTTCTCCCTGCAAAACAATCTTGTCAGTAAGCAGGTTAATCACAAAACATTTTGTGGAAGTAAAAGCAACTAGGTTACCTCTGTCACATAGTTGTGATACACTGATCAAATTGTATTTCAAGACATCTATTAGATACACATGTTCAATAGATCGTGTATCATCCTTACCTACCTTACCAACCCCAATGATTTCACATTTTTTTCCCGTTTCCAAAGGAGACACTTCCTCCTTTGAGACTTTCAAGGGAAAGGAATTGTTCCATGTTCCCAGTCATATGCTTTGAGAAGCCACTATCCAAGTACCAAATCTGGCTGCCTCCTCACACTTGAAACTCTGGTTCTTTATGTGATTCCTTGTCAAATTCTCCAATTTCCATGAGCGCCTGATCTTCAGTCTCCCCATCTTCTGATTCTTCATCTGAACTTTCCCCCCAAGCAACAACCATAGCCTTTGTTGTGTTTGTCTTGGGTTGAACCTTTTCCTTCCTCCTATTCCATCTCTCATATCTTTCCTTTTTCCACTCTACTTCCCACTGAGGACAGTTTTTAATGAGATGATCAGTCTTACCAAATTTATAGCATCCCTCGTTGGTTGGTCTTTTTGGAGCCTTTGCTTTGTTGTAGTTTCCTCCTCTAGAGATGACTTTCTTCCTCATGAGAAAGTTTATAAATTCTTTGGTGATCATGACCATCTCATCATCTTCCAGATCTGCACCCTTAGTGATTCTTAGGGCTAGACTTCTCTCCTTCTTTGGACCATCCATCTTCATTGTCTGCCTTCTCAGTTCATAGGCAGTGAGGTTTCCAATTAGCTCATCCAATCTGAGGGTTGCCATATTTTTAGATTCCTGGATAGCAGTGATTTTGCTTTCCCATGAAATAGGCAAGACCCTTGTTAGGATCTTCTCAACCTTGTCCTCTTCAAGAATGATTCTTCCAAGAGACTTCAGTTCATTAGTCAAGGTAGTGAACCTTGTGTACATATCTTGAATAGTCTCACCTTCTTTCATAGTGATGTTTTCATACTGAGAGTATAGTAGAGTACCTCTTGACCTTTTTACCTGAGGTGTTCCTTCATGGGCTACTTGGAAGGTGTCCCAAATCTCTTTGGCTGTGGTGCAGCTTTGGATTCTGCTGTACTCGTCTGGACCTAGTCCACATACTAGCCACTTTTTGGCCTTTGCATTCTTCTCCCATTTCTTTAGATCCACGGTAGTGCAATCAGCTCTTGTCTTTGGTATATCTATACCTTTAGTAGTCTTCATCATGGTGGCTAGAGGACCATCAGTGACTATGTCCCAAAGTTCATAGTCTTCTCCAGCTAGGTGATCCTTCATCATATTTTTCCAACATGAGTAGTATTGGCCATTGAAGAGTGGTGGCCTTGCAGTTGATTCACCTTCCCAATTTTCAGGTGGTGCACTCATCTTAATCTTCTCCAAGGTGTTAGCCTTTCAAGGATAATCTGCTCTGATACCAATTGATGTTTTAGACTTCAATACTACACAAGAATATAGGTTACTTTGTGTGGTACCCAATTTTCGAGTGTTGTCTCAGTAGAAGAACCTGGTTCTTCTTCGTGTTCCAATTATTACTGTTGCAGAATAATAAAAAGCATTAAAATAAAACACAGAGATTTTTACATGGAAAACACCTGGCTCGAAAGTTGAAAAAAACCACGACCTACTCCTCAGTAGGATTTTCTCAACTCTTCACTAAAAACTCTGAGCCAAACAGACTTACAAAATAAGCTCTTTTGTAATCCTAAGGATTAACTCTAACCCTTTGTAGTAACTAGCACCTAGCTAATTTCTACACACCTCAAGTTAACTCTAACTTGATCAATACGTACCTATTATAATTGCTTCTATGAAAGCTGAAAGATACAATATTAAAAACTCCTACTACAATCAACTAGACTCAATAAATAATCAGATGGAACTGGTTCTTCTAGTTGAATTGTAGCCTTTGTATCGAACAGTGATTCTGCTAGCAAAAATAACTCTGGGAATTTTGCTTTCAGATTTTGATTCACTTCACCTTTGTGAGTCTCTAATTTCAGCAGAAATACATCAAGTATTTATAGAGTCAGTCGTTGAGCTTGTCTTCCAATTCCAGTTCAACTCTACCTGGGTGAACCAATTCGAACCAAACTCAACTTCCTTTCTTTTGTTACTTTCCTTGCTGAATTCGACTTCAATTAATCAGATCAGTTTGCAACCTTTTCGCATTAGGAGACAATCTCTTGGTACATTGATATTTCATATTCAAAACATCTCCTAAACATATTCATGTTCCAGCTTGTTAGTTCATGATGTGTGCTCTAATAGACCTGGTTCAACTGGTCACCCTTTTGTCAATCTTCAAAACTATGCAGTGACATGGGTCAACACTTAAGAATCCTCAACTTAGTTCCATTTGACACAATTAACAAACATAATCAATTAACAGTGTCCACAAAGCATGGTGTAAACCTAAAACTACCCGGACATAAACAGGAATAGTAGTTGCTTACGGACTCTCGTCACTTCGTGCGTACGTAGCCCCAACAAATAACAACACATACTAATCAAGTTCACCTATGGGGTAAATTCCCTCTGACAAGGTTAGAAATGAGACGTACATCGTCTCAATGCCTACTTTCCAATTCAAGAATGCGCTCAAACCTCCAAAGTTGATGCCAAACGACTCGAAACTAGTCAAACGTTAAATCTATCCTCAAAAGTTCATATCCCCACTATAAAAGTAATTACCCAACCCAAAATACAAGATTCCTAAAATTCACGCCAGGGTCCACATGCCCATATTATAGAAATTTTTGGAGAAAGTTGTTACCCATAACCATAGGAACATAAGTATATGATTTTTATCCATAACCATTTTTGTGGTAAAATCCTTTTTTTTATTAAACCCTAGAGTTTTTATCTAAACCCATGATTTCTACTAATTTTCATGTTGAAATCTATCTATAATCTCTGTATTAAACTCACATCAACTAGAAATTACTTATCTCATAAAGCTAGGTCACAATCCCCTCCTTAGAAGCTCTCAAACCGCCCAAGAGTGGAATAAAATATGATAAAATGGCCCTAATCCGTATTAAACAAGGTTCACTGCCTCCAGCAATTTCTGCACCTGCAGTCATAGGGTCGCACCTACGCCCTCGCTTCTGCGGACAAAGGTATGCTTCAGCGGAAATCCCCTGGGCCGGCTGGAGTTGCTTCTGCAATCCCGCTTATGTGGAGGATGGGCCACACTTGCGGAACCTGGGTTGCCCTCTATTAGTCACTTCTGTGAGGCTTGACTTGCACATGCGGCTGGCCAAGCGTAGGTGCAACTATGAAAGATCTGGGGAGCTTCAACGATTGCTTCAGCTCCCAACTTGGTCCGAGCCTCACCCAATCGACACTTAGGGCTCCTGAGGCCCCACCCGAACATACCCATAAGTATGAAATCATAAAACAGACTCGCTCGAACTCTCGGAACACCCAAAACAACATTAAAACTAAGAATCGCACCCCAAAACCAATTGATTCAAACTTATGAACTTCAATTTCCTCTATTCACTCGAAATGCGCCAAAAAGTACATAGACTACTCGGATTTATACCAAATTTTGCATGCAAGTCTAAAATGATATTACAGAACTATTCTTTGTCTCAGAATTCTGTTTGGAACTCGTTATCACCAAAACCCGTTCTAAACCAAATTTTAAAGAACTTCAAGAACCAACTTTCACTATTAGGCGCTGAAATCCTCATGTTCATCCAAAACCTGATCTGAGCATACGCTCAAGTCTGAAATCATCATAAAAGCCTATTGGAACCGTTAAATCCCTATTCTGAGGTCGTTTACTCAAAATGTTGACAGAAGTCAAACTTACCCTTTTAAGGCTAACTTAAGGAACCAAGTGTTCAGATTACAAATCAAACACTTCCAAATCTCAAACCAATCATCCCCGCAAGTCATAAACTAATAAACATATACACGGAGTCTTATTTAGGGGAATGGGGTTCTAGAAAGCAAAATGACTGGTCGGGTCGTTATAATTATGGAATTAATATGAGATTAAATGTAAAGACCCACCGGTCATTTTGAGAATTTAAGTTCTATTTGTTGGTATTTATCTTGAGCAGCTTCGTATGGTGATTTTTTACTTAGGCATGCGTCCGGATTTGGTTTTGGAGGTCCGTAGGGTGATCTGAAGCATTTCGGCGAAGGTTAAAGTTTGGAAAGTAGAAGGGTTTGACCAATAGTTGAATTTGGTGATATTCGGGGTCAGAATGTGATTTTGAGAGTTCGAATAGCTCTGTTATGTTATTTGGGACTTGTCTGCAAAATTTGACGTCATTCCGGGTTGGTTTGATAGGTTTCGGCATGAGTTTTAGAAGTTGGCATAACTGGAAGTTCATAAGCATGATTCATGGTGTGATTCGTAGTTTCATCGATGTTTGTTGTGATTTTAGACCTCAAGCGGGTCCATATTAGGGTATGAACATGTTGGTATGCTTGGACGGGGGCCCCGAGTGTGTTTCAGATGAGTTTCGGATGGTTTCCATGGTTTTGAGGAAGTCTGAGTTCTAATGTAATCGCACTTGTGGACCTTGGGCGCAGGTGTGATGGTCGCATGTGCAAAGATGGAGGCACAGGTGCGAGAGGAGCTGGTCTTGGCAGTCTCCGCAGATGCGGAGAATTGGAACGCATATGCGGCACCGCAGAAGCGGATCCTTGGGTGCAGAAGCGAGAGGGAGCGCAAGTGCGATTGGTCATGTGCACCTGCGGCTGCGCAGAAGTGGTTAATTTGTCCACAGATGCGAAAGTCCTGGCAGGTTCATTTAAGTCGGGGTTGGACATTTTCTTTATATTTTGAGTTTTAGACTTCGGTTTTGGGAGCTTCTTTTGGGGTTTTTCAAGAAAATCGATTGGGTAAGTGTTCTTTACCTAGAATCTAATATATTCCACGATTTTATCTTCATTTTTATCATTTAATTTGTGTTTTGAGTTGAGGAAAATGTTGGTTTTTGAAGAAAGTTTTCAAAATGAAAAATCATGATTTGAGGGTCGAAATGGTATTGGAATTTGAAAATTTTAGTATGGGTGAACTCGTATCGGAATGGGTGTTCGGTTTTTGTGAAATTTGTTGTGTTCCGAGCTGCGGGCCTGAGGGTCGACTTTTGGGATCGATTTTTATATTTTTGTAAAGATTGAGACCTTATGATCCGGAATAGTTTCTCATAAGTTTTATTTGTGCTTTGAAGTTATTTTGGTTAGATTTGAGCCGTCCTGAGGTCTTTTCACCCGAGAAGTTCATTTTAGAGAGCTGGTTGCTCTTCTTTGAGGTAAGTATCTTGCCTAACCTTGTGTGCGGGAACTGGCCCATAGAATTGAGTCTTCTATGTTGACTTTTGTAGGATCAAGAAGTTGAATGGTTTTGAAGATTGACAAACGAACTCAAAGTTGAACCAGGTCCATCACTGGAGACATAGACATCCAGATTTAATGGAACATGAGGTGATCACAAACAGGAGATAAGCACAATCAGTGATCAGAAGATATATCTCCTCATCGAAAAGGTTGCAAATTGATAGGAAGATGGACTCCTTATTCAGTAAGGACAGAATCAAGATAGAAGAGGATCTAGGGAGTTGAGATCAACTAGAACTCTTCCACCAAGGAAGAGTTGCATCCGAATTCTAGTATATCTTCTTTTCTACTGATCTTATATATTGTCAAGTTTTCTTATTGAACAGGCACGCACAAACATAGAAGCTAAACAAGAATTGAGAACAAAATTACCAAAGCAATTTTGTAAGCAGTTCGTGTGAGAATTTCCTGTGCGATTCTGAAGCTACTTGAACCAACTAGAAGAACCAGTTCCATCTATTGTCTTTTAGTCTAGTATATTTGTAATAGGTGATTACAAAGTGTATCTTTCAGCTTTATCCAGAAGCATTTGTAATAGGTACTGAGTATTCAAGTTAGAGTTAACTTGAAGGTTGTCGCAAATAGCTAAAGTCTAGTTTGCCACAAGGGGATTAGAGTTAGTCCTTAGGTTTACAAAAGAGTTTATTTTCTAAATGTTGTTTTTATCATTGATTTAGTGAAGAGTTTGGGAAAATCCTACTAGGAAGTAGGTTATGATTTTTTCACCTTTTGAGCCAGGTGTTTTCAACATAAAATTGTTGTGTTCCCTTATTTTCTGCAATTATTATTCCGTAAATTGTAGGAGTTGGAACACATAGAAGAACCTGGTCTTTCTATAACTACTGCACACGAAAATTGGTCACCACACAAATCACCTCCCCCCCCTCTTGTGTGGTATTAACATAGATAAATAGCAATTGGTATCAGAGCAGGTTATCCTTGAAGAGGCTAACACTTTAGGAAAAGATCAAGATGAGTGCACCACCTGGGAACTGGGAAGGACACTCAACTGCTAGGCCACCACTTTTCAATGGCCAGTACTACTCCTGGTGGAAGAACAGGATGAAGAATCACTTAATTGGAGAAGACTATGAACTATGGGACATAGTCACTGACGGTCCTTTGGCCACCATGAAGAAGACTGTTGAAGGAGTATATGTGCCAAAGATAAGAGCTGACTGCACTGCTGAAGACTTAAGAAAATGGGAAAATAATTCCAAGGACAAGAAGTGGCTCATGTGTGGACTTGGTCCAAATGAGTACAGCAAAATTCAAAGCTACACCACTGCCAAGGAAATTTGGGATACGTTGCAAGTGGCTCATGAGAGAACTGCACAAGTGAAAAGATCCAGAGGTACATTACTATATTCTCAATATGAGAATTTCTCTATGAAGGAAGGGGAGACCATCCAAGATATGTACACTAGGTTCACTACTCTTACAAATGAACTAAAATATCTTGGAAGGACTATCCTTGAAGAAGACAAGGTTGAAAATATTTTGACAAGGGTTCTTCCAATCTCTTGGGAGAGTAAGATCACTGCTATTCAGGAATCCAAGAACATGGCAACCCTCAGATTGGATGAGCTAATTGGAAATCTCACTGCCTATGAACTTAGAAGGCAGACAAAGAAGATAGATGCTCCAAAGAAGGAAATAAGTATGGCTCTAAGAATCACTGAGGGAACAGATCTGGATGAAGATGAAATGTCTATGATCACCAAGGAATTCAGAAACTATCTCATTAGGAAAAAGGGCATCTCAAGAGGTGGAAACTATAACAAGGCAAAGGCACCAGAAAAACCCACCAACGAGGGATGCTACAAATGTGGAAAAATTGATCATCACATCAAGAACTGTCCTCAGTGGGAAGTTGAATGGAAAAGGGAAAGATCTGAAAGAAGAAACCGGAAGAAGGAACTGGTTCATCCCAAGAAAAACACAACATTAACAAAAGCTATGATTGTTTCTTGGGGAGAAAGTCCAGATGAAGAATCAGATGATGAAGATGGAAATGAGCAAGCACTCATGGCAATTGGTGAATAAGATGAGGAATCAAAGGTAAGCATATCTCATCTCAAAAACCATATTAAGTTCCTATCCAAATAAAAACTCTCTGAATTATTACTTGACTTCATTGATGATTATGAAGAAATAAATAAAGAGAAGGAACAGTTGTCTAAGGAGTGTGTAATGTTAAAAGCAAAGTGTAAGAACCTGGAACTTAGAGTAAGTGAATCTGTGAGTGAAAACACTCCTCTGAGAACCAGGTTCATCCACTTGAAACAAATGTCCTAGAGTTAAAATTTGAAAATTTAAAACTGAAACTAGGAACCAGTAAGAAGACAGGTGACAACTCTCAACTCTTCTTAGAAGAAAATGTAGGCAGGCTAAAGGATGAGTTGTATAAGAAATATGAACAGATAAGAGTGTTGAAGGAGGAACTTGGTAAAGTTAATCATGAACTTGACAGAACATGCAAATGGAATAAATCCTCTGATGCTTTAACATGGCTACAGAAAAATCACAGTAGCAACAGAAGAGGACTTACCTTTGGGAGTCAACTGCCTAAATGGGATCCCAAAAGAAAGTACCTCACTCTTCTTGAGAACAAAATTCGTACCCACTGTGGTAAGACTGGTCACTATAAAATTGAATGCAATGCAAAAGAGCAGGCCAGTCAAAAGAATAAATGTTTTGTTCGAAAGAAAAATTGGTTACCAAATTGGGCAAAAAGGGACTTAATTCATCCTTTCTCTTATAGAAAGGGACCCAAACTAGTTGGGGTTCCTAAGACTAACCCCTGATTTTCTTTTGTAGGTTCAAGTGAAAGGGAGTAGTCAAATATGGTACATGGATAGTGGCTGCTCAAAACACATGACAGGGAACAAGGAACAGTTCCGTTCACTTGAAAACCTCAAAAGAGGAAATGCCTCCTTTGGAAATGGGAAGAAAGGTGAAATTATTGGGGTTGGTAAGGTAGGTAAGGATGACACACGTTCCATTGAGAATGTTTACTTGATATATGACTTGAAATATAGCCTAACCAGTGTGTCACAACTGTATGACAGAGGTAACCTGGTTGCATTCACTTCTACAAAATGCTTCGTAATTAATCTTATCACTGACAATATTGTTTTGCAGGGAAAGAGAGTGAATAATATTTATATCATACATATGTCCACTCTGTCAGAAAATGAACTAACGTGTTTAAGTGTGCTGGACAGTGATCCCCTCCTTTGGCACAAAAGACTTGGCCATGCTAGTTTAAATCAATTCAACAAACTAGTCTCCAAGTACCTAGTGACCGGTCTCCCTAACATTAAGTTCAAGGAAGACAAAGATTGTGAGGCTTGTGCAAGGGGGAAGCAGGTAAGATCATCTTTCAAAAGCAAGAAAATGGTAAGTACCACCAGGACAATGGAACTGGTCCATATGGACCTATGTGGTCCTATGAGAACATTAAGTAGAGGTGGTAAGATATATGTAATGGTGCTTGTTGATGACTATTCTAGATTTACCTGGACATTGTTTCTAACATCTAAAGATGAAGCTTTGACATGATTACTTCTTTTCTTAGAAAAATACATAAACAATTAGGAAATTAACTTGCATCAATTAGGTCTGATCATGGCATTGAATTTGAAAATGCTAAATTTGCTGAATTTTGTGATGAGCATGGAATAAATCATAACTTTTCTACCCCTAGAACTCCACAACAAAATGGAGTGTTTGAAATAAAAAATAGGACACTTGAAGATATGGCCAAGACCATGCTTCTTTCTAGTAAACTACCTCATAGCTTCGGGGGAGAAGCTGTAAACACTGCATGCTATATTATAAATAGGTGCATGACTAGACCACTTGTAGAGAAGACTCCCTATGAGTTACTTAACTGGAGAAAGCCCAATATATCCCATCTTAGGGCTTTTGGCTGTAAGTTCTTTGTGCACAATAATGGCAAGGAATCCCTAGGTAAGTTTGATCCCAGAAGTGATGAAGGAGTATTCTTGGGATATTCTTCACATGGTAAGGCTTATAAAGTGTATAACAAAAGAACTATGTGTGTTGAAGAGAGTGTACATGTTATTTTTTATGAAACTAACATTCTCTCTGAGAGACATGAACAAGTAGATGAAGAAATTGGGCTGGTCAGAAACTCAGACCAAACTGGAGCAACACTGGAGGAAGAAACAGGTGATGGAATAGGTTCATCCATCCTAGGCAACATGCTATGGGGAACTGAGCAACAAACTAATTTCCAAAACTCATTGGAACCTGTCCCCGATCATATTCCTCAGCAACAAGAAATTGTAGGATCTTCAAGTAATACCCAGTAGGTTGTAAAACCACCTAGATATCAAAGCTCAACCCCCATTGAGAACATTATAACTGATCCAACATCTAGAATCAGAAACAGATCCTCTTTGAAAGATCTATGTGCGTTTGATGCTTTTTTATCCTTGATTGAACCTAAAAATATTGTTGAAGCTTTGCAGGATGCAGATTGGGTAAATGCAATTCAAGATGAACTCAACCAATTTGAAAGGAGTCAAGTTTGGCATCTGGTACCTAGACCCTTTTATAGATCAGTGATCGGCACAAAGTGGATATTTAGAAACAAATTTGATGAAGATGGAACTGTTACAAGAAACAAGGCAAGATTCGTGGTTCAAGGATACAGTCAGGAGGAACGAATAGACTATGATGAAACCTTTGCTCATGTGGCAAGGTTGGAAGCAATTAGGCTCCTCATAGCCTTTGCTGCTTACATGGAATTCACCCTTCACTAGATGGATGTCAAGAGTGCCTTCCTGAATGGCTATCTCAAGGAAGAAGTGTTTGTAAAGCAGCCTCCGAGGTTTGAAAACAAGAAGAATCCTGATCATGTGTACAAGCTTGACAAAGCACTGTATGGACTCAAGCAAGCTCCAAGGGCATGGTATGAAAGGCTTTCAAAATTCCTGCTGGAACATGACTACAAGAGAGGTAAAATTGATAGCACCTTATTCTTGAAGGAAAAAGGTAAAGATCTCTTGGTAGTGCAGATATATGTACATGACGTAATCTTTGGGGCAACTTCTGAAAAGCTAAGTAAAGAATTTGCTAAACTAATGGGGAGTGAATTTGAAATGAGCATGATGGGTGAGCTTAACTTCTTTTTAGGCTTACAAATTAAACAAAATTCAAATGGAACTGTGATCCATCAGCAAAAATATGTGAAAGAATTTCTTAAAAGATTTAAATTGGAAGACTCAAAGGAAATTGACACTCCTATTGCAACAGCCACAAAACTAGATGTAGATGAACCCAGTTCATCTGTCGATCAAAATTTGTATAGAGAAATGATTTGTTCATTATTGTATCTTATTGCCAGTAGACCTGACATTGTCTTCAGCGTAGGGCTTTGTGCAAGATTTCAGGCTAATCCAAAGGAATCACACTTAACTGCAGTGAAGAGAATCTTGAGATACCTTAAAGGCACCACAGACCTCTGTCTTTGGTATCCTAAAGGTACTAATTTTGATCTTGTGGGATATGTTGATGCTGACTATGCAGCCTTTTTGGTTGATAGAAAGATCACCTCAGGTATGGAACACTTTTTGGGCTTATGTCTTGTGTCTTGGGCCGCTAAGAAACAGAACTCAGTAGCTATATCTACTGCTGAGGCTGAGTACGCGACTGCAGCCTCATGATGTGCTCAGTTACTATGGATTAAGCAAAAACTGATGGACTTTGGCATAGAGGTTGGATGCATTCCTATCTTCTGTGATAACACTAGTGCTATTAGTATGACAAAGAACCCCGTCCATCATAAAAGAACAAAGCACATAGATGTTAGACACCATTTCCTAAGAGACAACTATGAGAAGGGAATGATCTCTATTGAATT
>ML369010.1:242762-261966 GCA_005239525.1 Nicotiana knightiana
ATACACAACGGGAGGAATTTTTTTTTTTTGGCTAGGAATTCTGAAAGGTGTAAATAATCAGAATAATCGTTGCTCAGTCTCATGCCTTAAAAGGCATACTCTATTGACGTGTGTTAATATGACTCCATGTTTACTAATGATGTTTTTATATTTTTGTAAATTGAGGCTTAATCAAGATATTCTAACAAGATGAACCTAGTTCATCGTTGTTGGTTCATCTGACAGACAAGGTATGTCCTCATCACTATACACATATTGAAATATCAATAGTTACTCATGAGAAGGACTTTATTTATAATAATATTTTACAAAATCTAGTACCTATCCCAAATTTGAACCAGTTCCAAAGAGTCAAATCAAATTAAAATGGCCTAGATTATAGGGGAGTCATAACTGTCACTTATCACCTGACACTCCTGAACCGATTAGACTCCCACTTGACAAAAATTACACCCGTTGTGTATTTATTAACCAAGCCTTTAAAAGTCCATCATCACTTCTCTAATCCTTCACCTTTTTTTCCTAAAACCATAACCGTCGAAACCCTTTCAACTTTCTACTCAAACACCTTGATCCTGATTTTCTTTAATCATCACCATGGCTAACACTCCACCTCCTGATTCATCCTCCTCAATGACACCTGACTATAGTACCACGCTTGAAGATACTGGTTCCACCCCATCTTAATCAAATTCTTCCACTCCATCTCAATCACATCCCACCACCCCTCATAAAAACAATGTTCCGTCTCCTTCAATTACTCCCGTTGTACAACCAAGCCCCAATCCAGAACCCAAGAGAGGACGTGTGAAAATACTCGCCAGAAAGACTGTGGCCTCTGGCTCTCTAGCTAGGAAATGGAACGCAAAGCTTCAAGCTATCCAGGCCCAAGAATTTGAGAATTCCAATGACTCTTTCAAGTCCGCCACTGAGGGGGAAGCAACTGGTTCTTCTGATTCTGAACAGATAACATCTAAAATTGGTTCTGAGTCAGTCACTTCTGAAAATAGGTTTTTTTTAATTGGGTCTGTAATGGATGTGGAGATTCCTGATAGGAGAAGAAGAGGCGGTAAAAATAACTTTGGGAGAGAGGGAGAAAGAAGTACTGTGAGGGGAATAGGGGAAGGAGGCACTCCATTGGCAATTTGTGGGACTATCCCAGTGGTTGTTGAAGAAGGTTCCAAGGATTTGGGGGAAGTAATTCTAGAGAGGCTACAGAGGGGCTGGAAAATCTTCAACATGCAACCGATGAACCTGGTTCATCTATTGAAGAAACTTTGGCTGATCTTATGAGAAAATTAGGGGAGATCAATAAACCCAAAAAGAAGAAGACACCCAAGACCAAGAAAGCTGCTCCTCCAGTAGAAAGTAAGAAGAGAAAATCCACTCCCTCTGCTGATGCTTCCATTCCTAGAGGTCGCACTACAAGGAGTGCAATTAGGCAGAGTGAAAAGGAGCTACAGAAAGCTTTAAGGGAGGGTAGGAGAAAGAAAGCTGAAAAGGGGAAGGCAAAAGTGTTTGAGCCTGTAGAGGTTGTTGATGTTGAGGAGATGGACCTGGTCCATCAAGAGGAACCAATGGAAGAAGTTGATATTCAGACACCCAAACCAAAGAAGGCTAAGACTTCTTCCAAGAAGTCAGCATTTGTGTCTTCTACACGCTCGACTGTTGCTAGGAGGACTAGGTCCACAAAGAAATAAAAGAAGGCTCAGTTTGATGATGATGAGTGGAGTGGTGAAGAAGTAGAGGAGTCTGGTGGAGAGACAGACAAATTGGCAAAATTTGGGAAGCGCATGATACTGAAGGGAAGGTTGCTGAAGGATCTTGAAGAATCAGGCATGATTTACCTTGTGGACACTCTGGACGTACAGGGCTGGAAGGAGATGATCCTTCAACTAGAAGGCAAGCTGGCCAGGAGTGAGATTGTCGAGTTCATGGCAAATGCAGAAGTCAAGGATGGCAGGGGATCCAGTCAGGTAAAAGGGGTTAAGATCCCCTTTGATGCCAAGGAGCTGGGTGAGATTCTTGGGATTCCCGCTGAGGGATATGATGATTATACAAGGCAGAGGTGGCCCAACTTGGATGGCCTTCCTTCTGCACTACAAATCACCAGGAGGTTCAGTGATAATGTTGAAGAAGTGGAACCAAGGGTTGTGTTCAAAAGCGAGATGACACCTCAACACAAAGTGGTTTTTGAGTTTGTCAATTAATGCTTACTGCCCAGGCAAGAGAGGAGGCACATAGCAAACTATATGGATTTAACTCTCATAGAGTGCCTGGACAGTGGAAGGCAAATCAACTGGCCCTCTTTCATTATTCAGTTGCTGGACAGGGTGGTAAATGGCTCCAAGGCTCATGATATCCCTATGGGTTCATCCTAACGACTGTGGTGGATCACTTCAAAATGCCCGTGAAGAAAGCATAAATGGCTACTATCAAAGACCATTTTGGGAAGAACACGCTTCTAACATGCTACTATGTTGTGAATGTTCCTGACGATGAACCTGGTCATAAAGGAAAACGCCTGTGAATAGCAAGGTCAGGGCACTTGTGTATGAAGGTGGGGTTCAGGATGCTGAAATCCTTGCCTGAAGACCCGCCTTACAGAGGTTGAGGCTGAGCGGGATGCTCTCAGATCTGAACTGGCAAATGAAAAGGAGAAGAATACAGGGATTCTTCTACAAATGCTCTCTCTTCTCCAAGAAAAGAACCCAACCTCCTCCACCCCTTCTCAGCCTTAGGTGTCAAGTGTCGTCCCTCACCCTTCTATGACCCAGTTCAGGATTTTTCTTGCTATCTTTTGCTCATGACTGTAACTGCTTTTATTTCTTTTTGTGTTTAGTGCCTGAACAATGATCTTATCAATGAATTGTGTTGTTTTTACTCTTACCCATTTTGTCTCACTTTCCTTGATAGTTTACATCCTTGGTTTACTATTGATGATTAATCCATGTTTGCACTTGCAGTTGCCTCAGTGGCCACGAGTCATTATTATAAATCTGGTAATTCTAACCTTTGCAACTTTTCGATGATGCCAAAAAGGGGAAGATGTGTATATTGAAAATTGTGATATTTATAAACTAATGAACCTGGTTCTTTATGATAAATTCTTAGTACTATAAAAAGTGTCAATGTTGGATTAAAGTGATTACAGGCCTAAGCACAAAAATTTTCATCATCAAAAAGGGGGAATTTGTTGGATCAAGAAGCTGAATGGTTTTGAAGATTGATAAATGAACTCAGAGTTGAACCAGGTCCATCGCCACAGACATAGACATGCAGAGTTAATGGCACGTGAGGTGATCACAAACAGGAGATAAGTACAATCAGTGATATCAAGATATATCTCCTGATCGAAAAGGTTGCAAATCGATAGGGAGATGGACTCCTTATTCAGTAAGGACAGAATCAAGATAGAAGAGGATCTAGGGAGTTGAGATCAACTAGAACTCTTCCACCAAGGAAGAGTTGCATCCAAATTCTAGTATATCTCTTTTTCTACTGATCTTATATATTGTCAAGTGTTCTTATTGGACAGGCGCGCACAAACATAGAAGCAAAACAAGAATTGAGAACAAAATTACCAAAGCAATTTTGTAAGCAGTTTGTGTGAAAATTTCCTCTGCGATTCTGAAGCTACTTGAACCAGCTAGAAGAACCAGTTCCATATGTTGTCTTTTAGTCTAGTTTATTTGTAGTAGGTGATTAAAAAGTGTATCTTTCAGCTTTATCTAGAAGCATTTGTAATAGGTACTGAGTATTCAAGTTAGAGTTAACTTGAAGGTTGTCGAAAATAGCTAGCTAGTTTGCCACAAGGGGATTAGAGTTAGTCCTTAGGTTTACAAAAGAGTTTATTTTGTAAATGTTGTTTGGCTCATTGATTTAGTGAAAAGTTTGGGAAAATTCTACTGGGAAGTAGGTCGTGGTTTTTTCACCTCTTGAGCCAGGTGTTTTCCACGTAAAATTGTTGTGTTCCTTTATTTTCTACAATTTTTATTCCACAAACTGTAGGAGTTGGAACACATAGAAGAACATGGTCCTTCTATAACTACTGCGCGTGAAAATTGGTCACCGCACAAATCANCGTGAGGTGACGAGTACGTGCTCGGATTTATGTTGTGGAAATTGGCCTTTTAGGGTTCCTAGGTTCTTGTATTCATTGAAAATGTAGTTGTACTTGTATAATTACATTCCTTAATTACTAGTTTCACCTTTACCGGCTTAATTAGAATTAATTGCTTCATGATCCACTCTTATTGATATTTGATTCATATGTTCCTTAATTGAGACTTTTATCTCTTCCATCTCCATGTTACCTTCCCTCTAAATGCCTATCCCTATTTTAAGTTGTAGTTATCCTTTTTTGTAATTGTTCCTCCATTAATTGAGGTTATGGTGATCTTCTCACTACCTACCTTTAGTTGAATTGACTGTATCTCTCCCGTAACTATCCAAACTTAAACGAAGCTTAGAGGTTCTATGCCTTAGTGGAATTTCCCTTATTTGGAATTATCGGAGTCGTGTTAGTTTCTTGTTGTTGAACCGTACATTGTGGGACTATTGTTACATGTTATTTTCTTCCTTGTTGAGATATTCTTATTATGCCTAGTATCCTTATTGTGGTTATTCCTGGTGAACTAGTTTTACCTTTTCTTGTGATCAAAGGTTTTTAAGTTGATTTATTTACCATACTCTGTATTATGGTCATTGTTGTTGTTGAACTTGTCGTGGTGATGCACGAGGTTTCTGTCATGCGGTTGTGGTTATTGTGATGCACGAGGTTTCTGTCGTGCGGTTGTTAATATAGGGATTTGCATGAGGTTTCTGTCGTGTTGTGGTTATTATTGATATTGCACATGCGGCGTGACAAGGCGAGATATATATATATATATATGTGGGTTGTGCATGTGGAGAGACAAGGTGGGAACATGATTATGCACGTGTGGCGATACAAGGCGGGCATTAGTTTACTATTGCACACATGGCGAGACAAGGCAGGTTGTGTTAGGGATTGATTTGTGATGACTTGTGCTGGCCTGGGGACATGATATTGCGTAGTGGTACACTTACCTGTGTGAGCCTATTCTTGTGAAAGTTGTGAGAAAACATTTCACATGTTGTATGTTCCTCTTCTTATGCTTACTAGCTGGTTTGAACTATGTTAGGACACTTGCACAAGCATACACATAGCTAAGCACTCTTATCGGTTTTAGGGGCTTCTTTGTTGTTGTTGTGTATAGATACACTTGTTGTACTTTCCTTCTACATGAGAATGATTCTATTTGGCACGTGAGTCGTCCGTGCAGTTATTAGCTGAGATGAGGGCACCGGATGCCAAAATTTAGGGTTCAGCTACTGGGACACGTGAGTTGTGATTAGCCCGAGGTTTGGTACCTCGCGGAGTTTATTCACTAAAACCTAATGTGAAAATGGTCGTTTTTGTTGAGCTATTACTTGTATTTCCTGTATTCATGAACTCATATTTTTGATTTGTTTCCGTTCATCCTCCTATGACATTATTTGGGTATTTTGCTGGTACGTATTGTCTTCCTTTCTTATTGTAATTACTGTATCGTTAGACATATCGCGTAGTCTGTGTGTAGATATCCTACTTTGTTGTTTCCATATTTATACTTGTTCAGGTTATATATTCCAGTAGGTGCCTTGACTATCCCTCTTCACTACTCCACTAAGGTTAGTCTTGATACTTGTTGGGTACCGTTGTGGTGCACTCGTACTACACTTTTGCATATTTTTGTGCAGATTCCAGGTATTGCATAGCCGGTTGATTATTATCTAGAAACGCAATTTGTATTGCGGAGACTCAAGGTAAACCTGTTACAGCGTTCGCAGGCTTCGGAGTCACCTTCCTATTTTGTTCATACACTATCTTTATTTATTTCTGAGTAGTTGTATTTAGAAGTTATAGCAAAATTCTGTAGAGCTTATGACTTGTACTACCGGGTTTTGGGAAACTGTATATTGTATAGAGAGTTCATTTCATAAAGCATTAAATATTATTATTATTATGGTTGTTATTCAGTAATGTTAGGCTTACCTAGTCCTTAAGACTAGGTGCCACCACAATACCCAACAGAGACGAAATTGGGTCGTGACAAGTTGGTATCAGAGCTCTAGGTTCATAGGTACTACAAGTCATAAGCAAGCTTAGTAGAGTCTTATGGATCAGTATGGAGACGTCTGTACTTATCTTTGAGAGGCTACGGAACTATTAGGACAATTTCACTTCCTTCATTCCTATCGTGCGAGTTCATTGATCTTGAAGTTTACAAATTTATCATTTCATTCTCTCACAGATGGTAAGGACATGAGCTCCAGATCCTGATGACATTACCCCCGGAGCAGATGTTGCTAGAGGCACAGGTAGAGGTCGATGAGGAGCACGTGTCGCAGCTGGGGCACCTACTAGAGCAGCAGTTGAGGAGCCGCCAGTAGTTCCAATTGGCGGGAAGGTACCGGAGGCTCCTGTTGTTACCCCCGGACTTTAGGAGACCTTAACATAGTTCCTGAGTATGTTTGGTACATTGGCTCAGGCAAGGTCGATTCTAGTTGCACCAGCTACTTCACAGATCGGGGGAGGAGCTCAGACCCTCGCCACCCACACTCCAGAGCAGCGAGATCACGTTGGTCAGGTTCCAAGTGTCATAGCGACACAGCCTGTGGTCCCAGTTCAACCCATGGTTAGGTCAACAACATCTGAGGAAGAATAGCTTAGACTTGAGAGGTACAAGAAATACCACCCTCCTACCTTCAGTGGATTAGTGACAGATGATGCCCAGGGTTTTCTGGAGGAGTATTACCGCAATCTTCATACTATGTGTATTGTGGAGACGAGCGGGTTTGCTTTTGTTATGTTTCAGCTCAAGGGAGCGGCTTATCAGTGGTGGGGGTGTATGAGTTGGGTAGCCCGGCCGAGTCAATTTCACTCACATGGGTTCCGTTTTCAGAGATGTTCCTGAAAGAATTTATGCCTTAGTTCCTTCGAGATGTGTGGCACGGGGAGTTTGAGCAGCTGCGCCAGGGCAATATTTCAGTATCAGAGTGTGCCGTCAGATTCAGTGAGTTGGCCAGACATGCACCTACTTTGGTCGCTATAGTTAGAGAGCATGTCCGTATATTTACTGAGGGTCTCAGGCATGATATTCAGCTCAGCATGGCTCGGGAATTAGAGTCGAATGTTTCATTTTAGCAGGTGGTAGGGATCGCTCCTCGAGTTTAGGGCATGTGGGATAAGGAGAGAGATGGCAGGCGTGGCTACGAGAAAGAGGACAGGTGGGTTCATGAAGAAGAGTACAGGGAGGCGAGGAGGCCTCGTAGGCCGGAGAGATCTACTTGTCCTTAATTTGTAGGCAGGGTACAAAATGGTAGGTGTTTTGTGGGTCATCCAGTTCAGTTTGCACTTTCGTCTTCGCACAGTCTTTCAAGTGATCATGGGTCTCAGAGTACTCATACGGCATAATTCCCACAGCCACGTTAGCAGAGAGGTTGCTTTGAGTGTGGAGATATCATCCAAATAGTGAGATATTGTCCCAGACTCCGGATAGATGTGTCACAGTGGGTTATTCGGGCGAGTAGAGGGCGCCTAAGAAGGGGAGGCTCGGCTCGTTGATGTGTTTCATATAGTAGGTTGGAGGCCGTTGTGCTAGATGAAGTCATACATATATGTTTTTGATTTGTTATAGAGGGGCACCGTTCGTATTTTGTTTCGGTTCTGCTTATCGAAACGAGTTCCCTTATTTGTTGTTTCATTTATGGGTGAGTTTCATGATTTGCACTTTGTTTATGTGTTTGCCCTGTTAGGAGATTCTATGAGTTGCACCCCGTGTCTATTGTTATTTTTATTCCTCATTGAGAGTAGTGAGATTAGAAATGAGTCCATGTTATTCATTATGGTAGGTTTTGGTGTGATTCTTGAGTATTGTTGGTTACGACTTGTGATTTGATACTCTACCGGGATGAGAGTTCAGTAAGTGTCATGATTTTATTGGCAGAATTGAGTTAGTGGAAGATTTCAATGGGTATGATGTATGTTCGACCTGTGATTTAGGGTTGAGGGTGAGACTCTCGCGAGTTCATGTGATTTGATATGTTCGAGTGGCGGTAGAGAGTTATACCAGGATGAGATCCTTATTGTTTTTCATGTACTTTGATTTTCTTATTTGAATTGATTCGTAGTATGGTATTGATCGAGAGTTGTGCCTGTCAGGCTTGTTTGATATTTCCCCTCTGTGTTTCTCTTTTCATATTCACTTATTTTCGTCCTGTGCTTCTTGAGCTTTAGCTTGTGGGGTGTGTGCCCGGTGGTGTTAGTTGTGACGTTGATTCGGGTGCATAGTTATGAGGTCTTCGTGGTTCTTGCATCATCGTCAGTGTTGTGGAGATTTTAAACGAGTTCCTATCGGATATGAGCTAATTGTCGGTGTTGGTTTTGCTTACAGGCCTATGTAGGTGTGTTATGTTGTTTGATTGTACCTTGTGGGGGTAGGCATGAGTTGTTGTAGATGGTTGAGATTGATATCGGGTAAGGATTTGGAATCGTGCCTTTTGGAAATGAATGGGAGGTGAGAATTTTGACTTTGAGGCTTATCGGTGTTAGTAGAAAGGCTAAATTATAGTTGGGATGGTGTCGTCAAGGTTATGTGGATTGGGGTGATGTGAGATCACCCGCGGGTGTATGTTGGAAGTGTGCATTCAGTTATTTGAAGACTTCAAGGCAATTCTTGGCATGTTCGAGGACGAACGTTTGTTTTAAGAGGGGGGGATGTAACGACCCCGCCGGTAGTTTTGAGAATTTAAGTTCCGTTCGGTGGCATTGATATTGAGCAGATTTGTATGGTGTTTTTGGACTTAGGAATGCGTCCGGATTTGGTTTTGGAGGTTCGTAGGGTGATTTGAAGCATTTCGGCGAAGGTTGAAGTTTGGAAAGTAGAGGGGTTTGACCAATAGTTGACTTTGGTGATATTCGGGGTCGGAATGCGATTCTCAGAGTTGGAATAGCTCCATTATTTTATTTTGGACTTGTCTGCGAAATTTGACGTTATTGGGGGTTGGTTTGATAGGTTTCAGCACGAGTTTTAGAAGTTGGAAGAATTGGAAGTTCATAAGTTCGATTCATGGTGTGATTTGTAGTTTCGTCGATGTTTGTTGTGATTTGTGACCTCGAGCGGGTCTCTATTAGGGTATGGAACTTGTTGGTTAGCTTGGACGGAGTTCCGAGGGCCCTGGGTGTGTTTCGGACGAGATTTGGATGGTTTCCATGGTTTTGAGGAGGTCTGAGTTCTGGTGTAATCGCACCTGCGGACCTTGGGCGCAGGTGCGAAGATGGAGGCGCAGGTGCGAGAGGAGCTGGTCTTGGCAATCTCCGTAGATGTGGAGACTTGAAACGCATATGTGGCACCGCAGAAATGGATCCTTGGGCACAGAAGCGAGAGGGAGCGCAGGTGCGGTTGGTCGCACCTGCGGTTGCGCAGAAGCGGCTAATTTTTCCGCAGATGCGGAAGTCCTGGCAGATTCATTTAAGTCGAGGGTTGGCCATTTTCTTCATATTTTGAGTTTTAGACTTCGATTTTGGGAGTCTTTTGGAGTTTTTCAAGCAAATCGATTGGGTAATTGTTCTTCACCTAGAATCTAACATATTCCATGATTTTATCTTCATTTTAATCATTTCATTTGTGTCTTGAGTTGAGGAAAATGTTGGTTTTTGAAGAAAGTTTTCAAAACGAAAAATCGCGATTTGAGGGACAAAATAGTATCAAAATGCGATAATTTTAGTGTGGGTGAACTCGTATCAGAATGGGTGTTCGGGTTTTGTCAAATTTGTTGAGTTCCGAGGTGCGGGCCTAGGGGTCGAGTTTTGGGATCGATTTCTAGATTTTTGTAAAGATTGAAACTTTATGATCTGGAATAGTTTCTTATAATTTTTATTTGTGCTTTGAAGTTATTTTGATTAGATTTGAGCCATCCGGGGGTCTTTTCACCCGAGAAGTTCATTTTAAAGTGTCGGTTTGTCTTCTTTGAGCTAAGTATCTTGCCTAACCTTGTGTTGGGGAATTGCCCCTTAGAATTAAGTCTTCTATGTTGATTGTAGTCTATGTACGTGAGGTAACGAGTACGTGCTCAGACTTATGTTGTGGAAATTGTCCTTTTACGGTTCCTAGGTTATTGCATTCATTGAAAATGTAGTTGCACTTGTATAGTAACGTTCCTTAATTACTAGTTTCACCTTTACCTACTTAATTAGAAATAATTTCTTCATGATCCACTCTTATTGATATTTGATTTATATGTGCCTTAATTGAGACTGTTATCTCTTCCATCGCCATGTTACCTTCCCTCTAACTACTTATCCCTATTTGAAGTTGTAGTTATCCCTTTTTTGTAAATGTTCCTCCCTTAATTGAGGTTATGGTGATCTTCTCACTGCCTACCTTTAGTTGAATTGATTGTATCTCTCCCGTAACTGCCAAACTTAAAAGAAGCTTAGAGGTTCTATGCCTTAGTGGATTTTCCCTTATTTGGAATTATCGAACTCGTGTTAGTTTCTTGTTGTTGAACTGTACATGGTGGGACTATTTACATGTTAGTTTCTTCCTTGTTGAGTTGTTCTTATTATGACTAGTATCCCTTATTGTGGTTATTCCTGGTGAACTGGTTTTACCTTTTCTTGTGATAGAAGGTTCTTGAGTTGATTTATTTACCGTACTTTGTATTATTGTCATTGTTGATGTTGAACTTGTTGTGGTGATGCACGAGGTTTCTACCGTGCGGTTATGGTTATTGAGATTCACGAGGTTTCTATCGTGCGGTTGTTGATATGAGGATTTACACGAGGTTTCTGCCGTGTTGTGTTTACTATTGGTATTTCACATGCGACGTGACAAGGCGGGATATATATATATGTGGGGGGAGGGTTGCGCATGTGGCGAGACAAGGTGGGAACATGATTATGCACGTGTGGCGAGATAAGGCAGGCATTACTTTACTATTGCACATGTGACAAGGTGGATTGTGTCAGGGATTGATTTATTATGACTTGTGTTGGCCTGGGGCATTTTTGTTATTGATATTGTGTAGCGGTACACTTACCTGTGTGAGCTTATTCTTGTGAAAGTTGTGAGAAAACATTTTACGTGTTGTCCGTTCCTTTTCTTTTGCTTACTAGCTGGTTTGAACTATGTTAGGACACTTTCACAAGCATGTAGCTAAGCACTCTTATCGGATTAAGGGGCTTCTTTGTTGTTGTTATTGCGTATAGATACCTTTGTTTTACTTTACTTCTATATGATAATGATTCTATTTGCCACGCGATTCGATCGTGCAGTTATTAGCAGAGATGAGGGCACCGGATGCCAAAAGTTAGGGTTCAGGTACTAGGACCCGTGAGTTATGATTAGCCCAAGGTTCGTTACTCGTGGAGTTTCTTGACTAAAACCTAATGTGAAAACGGTAGTTGTTGTTGAGTCATTACTTGTCTTTCCTGTATTCGTGATCTCGAATTTTGGATTTATTTCCGTTCATCCTCCTGTGCCATTATTTTGGTAATCTGTTGGTACTATCTGTCTTTGTTTCTTATTGTAATTACTATATTGTTAGCCGCATCATGTAGTCTATGTGTAGATATCATACTCTGTTGTTTCCATATTTATACTTGTTCAGATTATATAGTCCAGTAGGTGTCTTGACTGTCCCTCGTCACTACTCCACTGAGGTTACTCTTGACACTTGTTGGGTACCGCAGTGGTGTATTCATACTATGCTTCTGCATATTTTTGTGTAGATTCCAGGTATTACCTAGCCGGCTGATCGTTAGCTAGCAGCACGGATTGCTATTGCGGAGACTCAAGGTAAACCTGCTACAGCGTTCACAGGATTCGGAGTCACCGTCCCATTTTCTTCATACACAGTCTTTATTTATTTCAAAACAGTTGTATTTAGAAGTTATAGCAAAATTCTATAGAGCTACTACCGGGCTTCGGGAAAGTGTATATTGTATAGAGAGTTCATTTCATAAAGCATTAAATGTTATTATTATTATGGTTGTTATTTTGTAATGTTAGGCTTACCTAGTCCTTAAGACTAGGTGCCATCACGATATCCAACGGGGGGAAATTGGGTTGTGACAAGTTGGTATCAGAGCTCTAGGTTCATAGGTGCTACGAGTCATAAGCGAGTTTAGTAGAGTCTTGTGGATCGGTATGTAGATGTATGTACTTATCTTTGAGAGGCTATGGAACTATTAGGACAATTTCACTTCCTTCATTCCTATCGTGCGAGTTCATTTATCTTGAAGTTTGAAAATTTATCATTCCATTCTCTCACGGATGGTGAAGACACGAGCTGCAGAGGCCAATGAGGATCACGGAGTAGATGTCGCTAAGGGTAGAGGCAGAGGCCAATGAGGATCACGTGTCAGAGCTGGGGAACCTACTAGAGTAGCAATTGAGGAGCCTCCAGTAGTTGCAATTGGGGGCAGGTACCGGAGGCTCCTGCTGTTACCCTCGGACTTCAGGAGACCTTAGCATAGTTCCTGGGTATGTTTGGTACATTGGCTCAGGCGGGGTTGATTCCGGTTGCACCAGCTACTTCACAGGCCGGAGAAGGAGCTCAGGCTCCCGCCGCCCACACTCCAGAGCGGCGAGTCATGTTCCAGGTGTCATGGCGTCACAACTAGTGGTCCCCTTCAGCCCGTGGTTAGGGCAGCAACATCTGAGGAAGAACAGCTTAGACTTGAGAGTTACAAGAAGTACCACCCTCCTACCTTCAGTGGATTGGTGACAGATGATGCTCAGGGTTTCCTGGAGTATTTTCACCGCATTCTTCGCACTATGGGTATTGTGGAAACGAGCGGGGTTGCTTTTGTTATGTTTCAACTCAGGGGAGCGGCTTATCAGTGGTGGGGGGCGTATGAGTTGGGTAGCCCAGACGAGTCAGCTTCACTCACATGGGTTCAGTTATCAGAGAAGTTCCTAAGAGAGTTTATACCTCTATCCCCTCAAGATGCATGGTGCGCAGAGTTTGAGCAACTGCGTCAGGGCACTATGTCAGTATCAGAGTATGCCGTCAGATTCAATGAGTTGGCTAGACATTCACCTGCTTTGGCCGCTACAGTTAGAGAGCATGTCCATAGATTCATTGAGGGGCTCAGGCATGATATTCGGTTCAACATGCTCGGGAGTTAGAGTTGAATGTTTTGTTTCAGCAGGTGGTAGGGATCGCTTGCCGAGTTGAGTGCATGTGGGATAAGGAGAGAGATGAAAGGCAGGTCTACGAGAGAGAGGACAGGCGGGGTCAGGAGAGAGAGGATAGGAAGGAGAGGAGGCCTCGTAGGCTGGAGAGATGTACTGGTTCTTATTTTGGAGGCAGGATACGACATAGTAGGGTTTTTGTGGGTCAGCCAATTCAGTTTGCACTTCCGGCTTCGCACAGTGTTTCAATAGCTCATGGGTCTCAGAGTACTTGTACGGCACAATTCCCATAGCCACGTCAGTGTCGGGCCCCTTTTTGTCGCAAAATCAGGTTTCGACATGTGACAACTCTTATAAGGAAGGTGTTAAAAGAGAGAGTCACCACCTAATGGATTTGAGGTGCGTTAGGGAACCTATTTGCTAATAACTCTGGTCTATCCAATTTGCTTCACCAAAGATCGGGTAAGGGTTCAAATTACCTCAAGGAGAAGGTGTTAGGCATTCCTCGAGGTCCACAACTGTGGGTCCCGGCCGAACTCAAATTATATGAATTATTCCAAAAATAAGAGGGAAAGACAAGAAGTTGGCAAATTATTATCAAAATCTACCAATAAACAAAAATAGTTGATTTTAAGACAAGATGGGGGGTCCTAAGTTTATTAGCTTAAAGGATCACCCCATGCAACATAAATAATACTTCGCAACTTCCTCGAGATGGTGTGTTACTCGTATTATTCAGCGGGCACAGACTATCATCTCCTGCTACCCGATTACTATCTTTAAGTTATTACCTAAGGCGCACTAATTGATTCTAAGTCGTTCCTTATGCGTGCACTACCCGTCCCATGCCTATGGTCCAGGAGGTGTTTGGACCTCTATTTTGGGTGGTTATAGACTTAACTTAGGTAGCTCAAAATGATAAAACTAGGCGACATACAAAACAAGTTGGACTTCATATAAAGGCAATTAAGGGCTCAAGTTAGCCTCCACACTTAGACAAAAAATGCACGCAAACAAATTAGGCGTTTGACAGTTTCGGGATATAGAGGAATTAAAACCATTAAACCCTATCGGCATGGTTTTTAAGTGACATTGGAATCAAACGTGCAGGCAGTTTCAGATGCAAGGTGCTATTTCTAAGAGACTACACAATTGCCTACTGATTACAGGTTATAAGCGATCAAACCTATAGACATGATATCTAGGTGATTTACGCAGTAATTAGCAGTGATGACCATGGAAAATATTCAGAATTACTCAGTTTGATCCTATGGGCATGCTTTCTAATAGTGGTAACGAAATAGTGTTCAATATTAATACTCAAAAGTGAATGGGACCACCCTATAGGCACGATTTCCACAATTAGCGATTGAAACTGGTTTTAGCTCCTATAGGCATGTCTCCTAAGTGGAAAATCCTGACAACAGCACAATAACCAATTAAAACCCTATAGGCCTAATTTCTAAAATGCATATTTGTAGAACATGAGCTAACATGACCATATGGTCATAGTGTCTAGTGGATATGTTGTAATGCAAATTTAACATTGGTCACTTTATTTTCTATAGGCATGATATCTAGCATGTAGAAGCAGTTAAACGATCCATAGGAAGGTTATCTAACACACACAGTAGCAGAACATGTTCGAGCAAAGTAAACACCTATAGGCAAGACTTTTATCAGTTTCATGCAAATATTAAAATAAAACTATTTTCCCAATTTTTACTAACACCCCAATTGTTATTACAACATTATTTCAGACCTAATGAATGGAATAAGTTACAGAGTTACAAAATAGTTATAGTAGGCCTAAGGCAGGCCCAAAGTATACCCATCCTGGCCAGGAATTCAATATCATATCCAACAGGCTTCAACATAGACCAGAAACAATCTCTATTTACACAAAATAGCCCACATCCAGTAACCATAATTTTGATCAAAAGTCCCAGGATAATAGCCATTTACACAAACCAACTGGTTTATCCAGTAGGTGAAAAAGGGGGCAAAGTTGAGCAATTAAGGAAAAGTGGCAGAGAAATCTGGACCCTAGTGTGTCGGAGTTCCCAAGGGCTTCAAGAACCTAGGGGAGTGCTCACACTAAGGAGGTTGGTAGAGGAAACTTAGGGGGAGGGCTTTGGCTTTCAGCCAGCCTTAGAATTAACTCATAACAGGAAACAACCAGTGAAAATAGTAGTAGAGTAATAGGTTTGGAAAGCATTTGCAATCTTATATGATAATCATATAATGAACTCAAGAGACAAACTAATACATTGGGCAGGGTGACACATGATAAGGGACAAAGAGCCTAGGATTGCAAAGTTAAAAGACAAGGGCATTAGGCTAGTAAAACCAAGTAGTGCAGCCAGTTTAGGACTTAATGGATCAGATTATACTAAACTCAAGTTTAAACAGTATAATACAAAAAGGATCAGGTATTATAGAGGCATTAGTCAAAGAAGATTATTTTCAAAATATCACAAGTTATTAGAGGCACAGATTGGTCATGGCAAGAGCACATATAGTGGTAACAATAATCATAGGAGCATACAACATTTAGAGTAAAGGTCTTAAACAAGTTGGGGTAGGTTAATAACATCAATTAACCATTGGAAGTCCATTATTAGGCAGAGAACATGGATTAAACCATGATATCAAACAGAATATTTGAGTTATCAACAACACTAAACTAGGCATGCTTTATTCTGTCTAAATTAACCAAGTTAGGTGCAAAGACATCATTAAGCTAGCAATTATAGGCAGAATCAAACAGGAAAAGTGTCAAGAGAACATATAAGATCATGCAATTCAGAGAACATGCTAATTAGAACATATAAACATTGCGAAAGTTAGAAACTAACCAATGATTGTTCAATAAACAAGAACAGAACTGCATCAAGGACCCAGAGTTGTGAATGTGTCAAGTTCCAAGGGTTTCAAGAACCCAGGGCAGTGCTCACACCCAAGAGAGGTCGAAAAGAATAGAAATCTGGTGGTCTTGGCTTTCAGCCGGTCAAGAGCCAAACAGAACAAAGTAGCAAGTAAACACAGAGTAGAAACCTCAGTTTTTAGTGGAAAAATGATTAAAGTTCTGTCCATAAAGGGGAAGGGGGATGGGTTTATATAGTATTAGAATAAGCACATGAATAAGAAAGTACAAACAATCAGACCATAAAAGAACAGAAAAACACATAAATCAATTAAAATCAGACTAGGAGAAGAAGCCGGTAAATCCTAGTTTTTTAGGAAAAATAAATATTACCAGAATGTACACGAAAACAATAGCGTAGGACGAATATGGACATAATAACACTTAGAATCAGAGAATCGAACCAATTTTAGTTCGATCTAAAGAGATCTGAAAACCCTAATTTTAGGGTATAAGAATTAGCAGAAAATACACAGAGATTCGTACCCATAATAGAACAAATGATGAATATAGATGAAATAGCATAAAGGTCAAGGATTTGAACCGATTTTGGTTCGATCTTGATGATATCTTCTTGACATGTTTAGGAAAGCAGTATAGAAGAGTAAACAGTACCATGGAGAGGTCGTATATGTCAAAGAATAGCCATAGAATCCCATATTGTGTGGGATTAGGAGAGATTTTTAGGGGGCTGACGACTAGGTTTCTTAGGAGGGAGAAGGGAGGTGACCATATGAGGGCGGCAGATGGTGAGAATGAGGTTAGGGTTAGCGGGTTTGGGGTAATTAAAAGGGGGAAATTGATGTGGGTCGTTGATCTCAGAGATCAACAACCACGATTAGAAAGGGAGTTGGGTCGGGCTAGGCTTGGACGGGTCGCGACCGGGTTGTGGGATTGGGTTAATTTGTTTTGGGCTGGGGATTGTTTAGGCTAGGGTATTAGGTTTTGGGTCATTGCTTGGTCCGAAAAATAGGTAAGATTTAAGCTAGTTTTTAAATACCTAATATTTAATAAAAAATAATTTATAAAAGTAATTAATAAATAAATAAAATATTATTGTGCACTAATTATTAAAAATAATTATTTAAAATTATAAAAATATATAAATTATTTGCATAAATAATGCAATTATACATAAATATGGGCTATTATTGCAAAAATGTGCAATTAGCCCTAAAATGCAAATGTAATTATAAAAAATGCCATAAAAATATTTAAAAAATACATGTTGATGTAAATGATAATTTTAGATGATTAAATCATCATAAAATATTTTGAAGGATAATTACTGGATATTTATATAATAAAAATACAGAAATAAATTGATTTAAAGCCTTCAAGAATTATGAAAAATTATGAAAATACTTGTATGGCTTATAAGCTAATTGATGATGCATATATACTATTTAGAAAGTGTATATATATATATATATATATATATTTAAAATTATGATTGAAAAAATTAGGTATCAACAGTCAGCAGAGAGGTTGCTTTGAGTGTGGAGATATCAGCCACCTGGTGAGAGATTGTCCCAAGCTCCGGACAGATGTGTCACAGCAAGGTGTTCAGTCGATTAAAGGCCGCCCAAGAGGGGAAGGCCCGGCCGGTTGATGTGTTCCATATAGTAGGCCGGAGGCTGTTGTGCTAGATGATGTCATACAGGTATATTTTTGATTTGTTACAGAGGGGCACCATTCGTATTTTGTTTCGATTCTTCTTATCGGGACGAGTTCTCTTATTTGTTGTTTCATTTATGGGTGAGTTTCATGATTTGCACTTTGTTTATATGTTTGCCATGTTGGGAGATTCTATGAGTGGCAGCCCGTGTCTATCGTTGGTTTTATTCCTCATTGAGAGTGGTGAGATTAGAAGTGAGTCCATGTTGTTCATTATGGTAGGTTATGGTGTGATTCCTGAGTATTCTTGGTTACGATGTGATTTCATACTCTACCGGGATGAGAGTTCAGTAAATGTCGTGATTTTATTGGCAGAATTGAGTTAGTGAAAGATTTCAATGGGTATGTGTATGCTCGACCTGTGATTTAGGGTTGAGGGTGAGTGATCACGCTCAACTATGTCTAATAAAAGACTAAGTGGGCGTTGCAAATATAATCCGGGGTATTATGCCCACAGTCGATCCCACAGGGAATTTACGTATCAAGCAAGCTGTTAGAATACTCAACTATCACTTGAGGTTATTTAAATTACTAAAATTAAATATTAAAACTAAAGATTAACTACGCTAAGGTGTAAACAATTGTAATAAAGATCTAAGGTTATGGTTTCCCCCGTCGGTGAATTTACTTCTCGGATACTTCATATAGCTTGATTAGTTGTTTCTATCAATCATGAACACTCTATCTACCATAAATCTCTCTCAAGTAATTATGATAATTTACTAGACGCACTCTCTCAAGTTACGCTAGCTAGATTGCATTACAGTTCACTTTAGATTGCACCCGAGGTATCGTTATCTCTAATCCAACCTCTAAACCCTCGGTTATGACTTTCGTCTATACTCCGGGAGTGATGTTGTTCAAACAACTACCTAAATATGCACTCTCTCTCAAGTAGATACATAATAAATAGGCACAGCTAATTGATGGCCATTCAATTAACTACAACAAGAACGTAGTTGAACAATTAGAGATTAATCAACCAATCGGAACTATATTAATAACAAAATAATTTCATCCCTCAACGGGTTCTACCAAAACCTTAGATTAAATAAGTTAGCTAAACAAATACATAAGAATAAAATCTAAAATAACTTGCATAATGAAACTACAAAGTAATGAAGAAAATCTGTACAAATTGATGTCTTGCAGTTCGAATCCCTTCTAATCTCTTCGAATCTCTTCCGTCTGCTCCAAGTTGTGTTGTTTAGTGTCTATTTATATGTTTAGGGCGAATTCTAACCATGTAGGAGACTTCTATTTCAACTGGGAAACACTTAAACTCGTCAAAACTCGGATTTGGCCGAACTGGGAACCCCGGGCGTTTGGACCCAAAGGCCTGGCTAACGCCAGGCTAGGGCTGGCGTTTCAGCCCTAACGCCTGGCTAACGCCAGG
>ML369014.1:0-15955 GCA_005239525.1 Nicotiana knightiana
CACGTTCGAGGACGAACGTTTGTTTAAGAGGGGGAGAATGTAACGACCCGACCGGTCATTTTGTGAAATTAAGCTTTGTTCGATGGAATAAGGTCTTTAACGGCTTCACCTTGTGTATATCAACCTACGTGCATGGTTGGATTCAGTTACCGGATAATCCGGAGTCGAATTGGAAAGAAAAATTTCTATTTTTGAAGCTTAAGTGATGGAAGCTGACCGGAGGTTTGACTTTTGAGTAAACGGCCTCAGAATGAGTTTTGGGTTATGTCAACCGCTTCGTCTGATGATTTGGGACTTAGGCGCGGGTCCGGAATTGGTTTTGGAGGTCCGTAGAGTAATTTGAGGCAATTCGGCGGAAGTTAGAATTTTGGCTATTTCGGCCGATAAGTGAAAATTTGATATCGGGCTCGGAATGGGATTTTGAAAGTGGTTGTAGGTCCGTAGTGTCATTTGTGACCTGTGTGTCAAATTTCAGGTCATTCGTACTAGTTTTGATGTGTTTCGGCATCGGTTGTGGATTTTGGAAATTTTATAGTTCATACGCTTGAATCCATGCCTAATTGGCGATTTTTATGTTTTTTGAAATGGTTGGAAGGCTCGACTAAGTTCGTATGGAGTTATAGGATTGGTTGGTATCTTTGGTCGAGGTTCCGGGGGCCTCGGGTGTGTTTCGGGTGGTTAACGGATTTGTTTTGAGAATTTAGAGTGTTGACTTGCTGGTTTTTGGAGTTCTGGTATTTTTCTGCACCTGCGGATGGGTAGCCGCATGTGCGAGATCGCATGTGCGAGATCGCATGTGCGAGATCGCAGGCGCGGAAGGGAAGCCCGCATATGCAGAATTTGGGGAGCCAGGCCTGAGGCGCAGGTGCAAGGTTTTGGTCGCACCTGCGAGCCCGCAGGTGCGTGACCTTGAGCGCAGGTGCGAAGATGTGGGATTTAGTGATTTCTGCAGGTGCGGCTGGTTGGACCGCAGGTGCGGAATGCACAGGTGCGAGAAATGTCCGCAGGTGCGAGGATTGTTGGGCAGAAAAGGGGACAGAATCGATGGTTGTTCATTTTCACTCCATTTTTTATTTTGAGCTCGGGAGAAGGCGATTCTTTGGCGGATTTTCAGAGGAATCTTGTGGGTACCGATTTCTTACTCGAATTTGGTTTTGTTTCATTAATCTATTGTGGTTTTCCTCATTCTATAAAGGAAATTGAGAGTAAAAGTTTTGAAATAGGGGAAAAGTTTCCCAATTGAAAATCCAAGATTTTAGTGAGATTTTGACGTCGGTTTTTGATAATTTTTGTTCGAGTGTTCTCATAATAGATCAGGTGTTCATAATTTGTAAATTTTACCTGATTCCGAGATGTGGGTCCGGGGTACTTTTTGGGCAATTTTCCTAATTTCGCGTCTTAGCTTAGAATTTATTAGTTAAACTAGTTGCTTGTAGTATTATTTACACGATGCTATTGATTTGATTAGATTTGGGCCATTGGGAGCCGGATACCCGTGGCAAGAACGTGATATCAAATTTAATTTGAGCAGTTGAGGTAAGTATCTTGCCTAACCTTGTGTGGGGGAACTTCCCCTTAGGATTTGAGTCTGCTATGTTGATTGTAGTCCATGTACGCGAGGTGACGAGTGCATGCTCGGACTTGTTTGGGAAAGTTGACCCTTTAGGAATCTTAGGTCCTTATATTCGCCGAGTACGAATTGTCCTTAGCATGATTGAATTTCCTAATTTCTAGTGTCATCCTTATTTGCTTAAATGTGGAAGTTCTTACTTTCGGATTTACTCCTAATTGACTTATCTGAAGATTTTATTTCCTTTACTGTCATGCTATATCTTCTTAACTGCGTATCTCAAATTTGCGATTATCTGCATCTCAACTATAATTGTTTGGTCTTAAATGAAGTTATGATTATTCTTTGTTGCTTGTCCTTAAGTGGAAATTGTTGAATATTCTCGTAATTGCTCATACTACTCTTCTGCATATTTTTTTGTGCAGATTCCAGGTTTTTGCATAGCCAGTCGATTGATTGGCAGTAGTACGGTTGCGTTTGCGGTTTCGGAGTCACCATCTTATATTTTTGTTTGCACTGTTGTACCTATTTCTAAGCAGTGGTATTTTTAGGGGTTTTAGTGTAAATTCTTAAAAGCTTATGACTTGTACTTCCGGGTTTTGGGGATATACATTGTGTACAGGATCACTTGCTTCAGAAAAATATTAGATTTTATTCATTATTGTTGATTATTCCATGAATATTAGGCTTACCTAGTCCTTAAGACTACGTACCATCACAATACCCAACGGAGGGAGATTTGGGTCGTGACATTATCATCGCATTTATCAATTGATATTAAGTGAAATTATGTATCCTTAAAACCACATTATAAGTTTAATTGTTATCCGATTTTAAGGGTAAACAATTTGGCGCCCACCGTGGGGCTAAGAATAATAGTGATTGCCTGGTATTAATTCTCATAACACTACTTTACGCTTGTTCTTGTAAGTGTTTTTAATTTCAGGATCAACATGTCGAACTCACAAGAAGTACCCACACACACAGACAACGGCCTTGATTTTCATGGAGAAAACAACAATGCAGCCGCCCAAGGGATCGAAGTGCCTCAAACTGTCCTCGAGGGAGTATCAATTGCAAACCCCGTCGATGTCAGTTCATATATTGCCCTAAATGCTAATCTGGGCATTAATCCCGAAGGTAGCGTATGCAGGGAAGTTTGATCATGTGGTTGAGGTACGCAGGGCAGAGAAGACGATGGACTCAGCCTCCAAATGATATTTGAAATGTTATAGGCTCAACAAGCCACTATAGCAAAACTACAAGATCAGCACCGAGCCCCGAGTGTGGTCAAACTCGAGCCCTCACCAGAAGTTGTTAATAGGGCCGAAGCTGTACCGGAGAGATCGAATGCCAATGAATCGGGAACTGATCCCGTCATCATGAAAATGCTCGAGGAGCTCACTAAGCGAATCGAATCAGGAGAAAAGAAAATCGAGGCAAATGACAAAAAGGTAGAAACATATAACTCCCGGGTTGACCAAATACCGGGGGCACCACCAATTCTAAAGGGATTAGATTCAAAGAAGTTCGTGCAGAAGCCTTTTCCCCCAAGTGCGGCTCCAAAGCCCATCCCAAAGAAATTTCTCATGCCAGAAATTCCCAAGTACAGTGGGACCACCGACCCTAATGAGCATGTCACTTCTTATACATTCGCAATAAAGGGGAATGACTTAGAAGATGATGAGATTGAGTTTGTTCTACTAAAGAAGTTTGGAGAAACTTTATCGAAGGGGGAAATGATATGCTACCACAATTTGCCGCACAATTCCATCGATTCCTTCGCCATGCTTGCAGATTCCTTCGTAAAGGCACACACTGGAGCAATGCAACTAGGAAGTCGGACCTATTCAAAGTGAAACAAAAGGACAACAAAATGTTAAGGGAGTTTGTATCTCAATCCCATATGGAACGCATGGACCTACCCCTGGTCGCAGATGATTGAGTTGTCCAAACTTTACTCAAGGTTTGAACGTACGGAGTTCGATAGCATCACGACAGCTAAAGAAAAATTTAATTGAGTATCCAGTAGTGACCTGGGCCGATGTACATAATCGATACCAGTCAAAAATCAGGGTCGATGATGATCTGTTAGGGACACCTTCCGGTTCCGTTTATCTAAACAAGCCCGTCGACAAAATTCAAAGGGACATCGATAGAGAACCCGGATCGAACAGAGATCGGTACAACCACATGGCACAGATCGCATAAATAGTGGCCCAGGACAGAACCCTTTTCGAAGTGATCGAGGCAGAGCTCTCGAGGGCTCATGAGTAAAAGTGGCTTCGATAAACATGTTGATCCCATTGAAGCACCACGACTATTAGAATACAATTTCAGCATTGACGCACTAGGTATTGTATCAACCATTGGGGGGATCAAGGATATTAGATGGCCTAGACCTTTACAGACCGATACAGCTCAAAGTAACCCTAATCAAATATTAAAATACCATGGTACTCATGGTCATAGAACCGAGGACTGCAGACAGCTAAGGGAGGAGGTAGCCCGTCTATTCAACGAGGGACACCTTCGAGAATTCTTGAGCAACCGAGCTAAAAATCATTTCAGAGACAGAGACACAAATAGGAAGAACCAAAAAAATGTGATTCACATGATCGTTGGTGGGGTCGATATTCCACAAGGTCCCGTGTTCAAGCGCACCAAGGTGTCGATCACCATGGAAAACAAACTTGAGACTACGTACCGGAAGGGACCTTGTCGTTCAATGACGAGGTAGTAGAGGGGATCTCAGCACCCCACAATGATGCATTGGTAATCTCTATTCTTATGAATAAAATTCAGGTTAAATGTATTTTAATTGATCCAGGAAGCTCGGCCAATATTATTCGATCGAGGGTCGTGGAGCAGCTCCGCCTACAGGATCAGATTATGCTCGCAGCTCGGGTTCCCAATGGTTTCAACATGGAGAGTGAAACTACGAAGGGAGAAATCATCTTTCCAGTAAACGTAGCTGGGACCATTCCAGAAACAAAGTTCCATGTGATCAAGGGCGACATGAGATACAACTCCCTGCTCGAGGGACCTTGGATTCATAACATGAAGGTGGTTCATTCAACTCTTCACCAAGTTCTCAAGTTCCCAACACCGGACGGAATGAAAACAGTGTTGGGGAGAAGCATGCCGCCAAAGAGATGTTTGTGGTCGATGAAGTAATACCGGTATCGACGCACTCATCAACAAAGGGATCGCAGTCCAAAGGAAAGTAGGAGGATAAATAGCAATCGCAGGCACCAGCCTCGACTCAGTCGGAGAAGCAGGGAACGGACGAGGATGATGACTATTGGATCCCTCGATCCTTCATAATTCCCGATGATTCGGACGCTACCAAATCGATAGTCGAAGAGCTGGAACAAGTCATTCTGGTCGAATACCTACCCGAACGAAAGGTATACCTGGGCACGGGATTAACTCTCGAGCTCAGGAAAAAACTTATTCAATAACATGGATTATTTTTCTTGGTCCCATCTAAATATGATAGGGATCCCACCGGAGATCCCTACACATCGACTAAGATTGGACCCGAAGTTCCGCCCAGTAAAACAAAAGAGAAGGCCCCAGTTCGAGGTAAAGCACGCATTCATCAAGGATAGGGGTAACCAAACTTCTCAAAATAGGATCAATTCGGGAGGTAACATATCCTGAATGGTTAGAAAACATAGTTGTAGTCCCTAAGAAGGGAAATAAACTTAGAATGTGCGTAGACTATAAGGATTTAAACAAGGCCAGCCCTAAGGATTCATTTCCTTTGCCAGATATTGATCACATGATCGATGCCACGACCGACCACAAGATCCTCAGTTTTCTCGATGCCTACTCCGGGAATAATCAAATACAAATGAACCCGGAGGATCAGGAAAAGAATCTGTTCATCACTAAATACGGCACCTATTGTTATAACGTAATGCCGTTCGAACTAAAAAATATCAGTGCTACTTATCAATGCCTAGTAAATTGAATATTCGAAGAACAAATGGGTAAATCAATGGAGGTTTATATTGATGACATGCTAGTTAAGTCCCTGCGAGCAGAGGACCATTTGAAACATTTGGAAGAGACCTTCGACGTACTAAGAAAGTATAACATGAAGCTCAACCCAGAGAAATGTGCATTTGGGGTTGGTTCGGGCAAGTTCCTTGTCTTCATGGTATCAAATCAGGGGATCGATATCGACCTCGATAAAATCAAGGCCATCAAAGACATCACAGTAGTGGATAATGTCAAGGCCATACAAAGGTTAACAGGGCGCATAGCCGCCCTAGGTTAGTACATTTCGAGGTTCTTAGATAGGAGCCATCGATTCTTCTCACTACTTAAGAAGAAGAGCAATTTCGCATGGACCCCGGAATGTCAACAATCCTTAACTAAAACGATAACTGTCGAGCTCACCATTGCTTCACACCCCGAAAGAGGACGAGCAACTCTACTTATAATTAGCGGTCTCAGAGATAGCGGTAAGTGGGGTCTTGGTTCGAGAAGAGAGATGTACGCAATTCCTTATTTATTATGTTAGTCGAACCCTAGGAGAGGCCGAGACCCGATACCCAAGCTTAGAAAAATTAGCGTTTTCTTTGATAAGTGCCCCTAGGAAATTAAAACCATATTTTCGGTGTCACCCAATTTGTGGTGTGACCACCTATCCCCTTTGCAACATTATTCACAAGCCCAAACTCTCGGGTCGATTGGCCAAATAGGCCGCCGAGATCAGCGGGTATGATATCGAGTATCAAACCCGAAAGGCCATCAAGTCTCAAATATTGGCAGACTTTGTGGTCAACTTCTCGCCAGCCCTCGTGCCTAAGGTCGAAAAGGAACTATTATTAAAATCGGGTACATCATGGGGGTGTGGACCCTCTTCACAGACGGCGCTTCGAACGTAAAAAGGTCCGGGCTATGCATCGTTTTGAAACTGCCCACAGGTAATACAATTAGACAGTCTATCAAAAGTTCAAAATTAACTAACAATGAGGCCGAGTATGAGGCCATGATTGCAGGTCTCGAGATAGCAAAAATTTTGGGAGAAGAGGTTATCGAGTCCAAATGTGACTCCCTACTTGTGGTAAACCAAGTCAACAGAACTTTCGAGGTTCGAGAAGATCGAATGCAGAGGTACTTGGATAAACTACAGGTGGCTCTACATCGATTTAAAGAATGGACAGTACAACATGTACCTCGAGAATAGAATAGCGAGGTCAATGCCCTTGTAAATTTGGGGTCATCGGTCGAATATGACGGAATTATCTCGGGGACTGTCGTACAACTTTTAAACTCAGTGATCGAAGAAGGACACGCCAAAATAAACTCTAAAACTCTAACCTAGGATTGGAGGAATAAATATATCGAGTATCAAAAAAACAGGAAACCTCCATCGGACCCTAATGAATCGAGGACTCTACATACGAAGGCCGCACGATTCACATTGGCCGAAGATGGAACTCTGTATAGAAGAATGTTCAATGGACCATGGACGATATGTTTGGGACCAGGAGATACCGACTACGTCCTACGGGAAATTCACGAATGCACTTGCGGAAATCATTCTGGTGCCGAGTCATTGGTTCACAAAGTCATCATAGCAGGATACTACTGGGCCAATATGGAAAAGGATACTAAGGGGTTCGTTCAAAAGTGCGACAAGTGCCAAAGATATGCGTCGATGATCCACCAACCGGGAGAGCAACTCCATTCGGTCCTATCCCCATGGCCATTCATGAAATGGGAAATGGATATCGCCGGCCCCAGGTAAAGCTAAATTCATTTTATTTATGACTGACTACTTCTCTAAGTGGGTTGAAACACAAGCCTTCAAAAGGTTCAGAGAAAAAGAAGTCATAGACTTCATTTGGGACCACATTATATGTCGATTCGGGATGCCTGCCGAGATCCTATGCGACAATGGGAAGCAATTCGTCGGCAGCAAAGTGACAAAATTTCTCAAAGACCACAAGATTAAAAGGATTTTATCAATGCCATATCATCCTAGTGGGAACGGACAAGCCGAATCGACAAACAAGACCATCATTCAAAATCTAAAGAAAAGATTGACCGACGCTAAAGGAAAATGGAGAGAGATACCGGCCGAGGTTCTTTGGGCTTACCGCACAACGTCGAAATCTAGTACGGGGGCAACACCGTTCTCTTTAGTCTATGGTGACGAAGCTCTAATCCTGGTTGAAGTCGGGGAATCAAGCCTCATGTTTTGGCATGCGACTAAAGAGTCAAATCACGAGGTTATGAATACAAGCCTCGAATTGCTATATGAAAGACGGGAAGTCGCCCTCAATCGAATGGCCGCACAGAAATAGCGTATCAAAAGGTATTACAACCGAAGAGCCAATCTTTGACACTTTAAAATCGGGGACTTAGTTCTGAGAAAATCCTACAAACTCGGCACGATGAACGGCGAGCGATTACCAAACAATTGGAACATATCACTCCTCAAACGATATTACTGTTAAGGTACGACCTTTCCATTTTCATTTATATTTTATATTAACCAATTGCAGGTGTTCGATCGAAGACATCGAGGGATTCTTCAACACAAAGTCCTTAGGTCTGAAAACACGCGTTGCACTCTTTTTCCCTTAGACTGTTTTTGTCCCAAATGGATTTTTCCGGCGAGGTTTTTAACGAGGAAACCATTGCCGTGCTAACTTAGAGCAATTCAACAGTATCCGAGGTTTCTTTACAATCAACCTTGAATATTGGGGGCATCACCCTCGAATATCAGCTTTGTTACAAAGAAAGTATTTCGTATCAACAGGGTCTCGATAGGAAACTTTTGTAAGGGACAAAAGGCCGAACGAACCGTGACCATGTAGGTTACTCGAGCCCTAACATCAAACATGTACGGATGTGTAATCATCTATTAAGAGAAGTATTTTTCCTTGCCAAATATTTCATGCATTAGAAAAGTTTTACTTTGCAATTTCATACTTTTGATCTATTGTGGAAACAGGCTTAAGGGTCGATCACAACTGAAGTTCGAACAACTAACCCCACACTCGGGGACTTCCGTCCAAAAAATCGACGTGATCGAATTACTAAAATCTCGAGATTGTAAGACCTTAAAAGGGCAACCCTAGATTTTATAGGCCACGGCCACCCTACTCGAGGATTGGCACTTCGAACAAGTTCGAAGTGTAACGGGGACCGAGAGGCAAATCCCAAGTTAAAAAAGGCTATGGTCAAATTAACACAGTTCGGAAATGTCCGATTTTCGTGATAAAACTGGCTTTTGAATATTTTCAAAAACCGGTTAAAAGGGCTACCCTCGGCTGAATTACTAAGGGTTCTGATAATATCGACCCTCGAAAACCCTAATGGGTACAAAATTGTTTGAACTCTCGAACAAATTCTTTATTTCATGCCAAGGAATTATGAAACAAAGGGTCTCGATAACATCGACCCTCGAAAACCCTAATGGGTGCAGAATTGTTCGAACACTCAAAGAAATTCTTTATTTCATGCTAAGGCATAACAGATTTTATATGATTAAACAATAAACTTTTCAAGCTGAAAAGGGGGGAAAGTCCATTCTTTTTTACTAAGGCCGTATCGGCCTAATTCAAGAGCCTAAGGGCCATTTTATTTTTGAGTTCGATAAATAATCATTACTCAACTAAAACCTAAGGATCGCCCTACTTCGAGTTCAATAAAACACTCACTCGACACCATTTTGGTTTTGATCAAAATACCCAAATTTCGAACAAATGAATAATATTTCATCAGGTGTGAATAAAGTGAAATTCTGTAAAGACAGAAATAAGGCAAATTCTCATGAGACAAGATAGAAAAAGGAAGAAATTCTTATATATCAAAATCATTTACAAGGGCGGCATGGCCCAGTCGAGGTCCTACAAAATTCGAAAGGAAAAAATCGTAAAGTTCCTAACTATCTTCGGGGGCAACTTCTTCTCCATCGGGTTCCCCTCCCGCTCTCACTCCCGGTGTCATCATCATCATCGGAGGAGGCCAGTGCCCTAGCATCGGCTTTGAGTCCTTTAGAATTTTCTATCTCGTCAGTTAGATCAAAACCTTGGGCATGGAACTCCTCGAGGGTTTCCCTTCGAGATTGGCACTTGGCGAGCTCAGCAACCCAATGTGCCCGAGTTTGGGCGGCCTCGATAGTTTCACTTGCTTGGGCTTGAGTAGCTTCAGCATCAGATCGATAGACGGCCACGATCGCCTCCGCATCGACCTTAGCCTTTTAAGCCTCAGATTTGGTTTTTTCAAGTTCGGTGGCCAACCGAGCCTCGAGCTCCTCTATTTTCTTGGCATGTGCCAAGATCTTCTCCTTCATGCCCTGGAGCTGACTTTCAACCGATGACAACTGGGGTCGAGCATCTTCCTTCTCATAGGAAAGGCGGTCCATTTTTTAGTTTTATGTCAGGGTCTCCACCTTCATCGCATCAACCTCTCCTCGGAGCTACTCGATCCTCTCGAGCTTCTACTGGACCTGTGAGATCGAATTATTAGCCATCATCCCCAAACTGATGCCATGAGCCTCTAATATTTTTATTACTTGCTCGGTCAGGTCATTTTGTTCTTTTTGAGTCGCGGCTAGTTCGGCTCGAAGGTTCTTGATTTCTTCTTCTTTTTCTCGCTGAGGAGTTTAAGGGCATTCTTCTCCTCTGTGAGCCCTTGAAGATTGGACTCACACCGGCTCAGATTAGTGCAGGATTTTGAAAATGCCTCCTGATGAAGTACCGAGGCCTACACAGAAAGAAAAAAAGAAATTAGACAAGAGGAGGGAAAACAAACACAAATGTGATATCGACGAGGGGAGTTAAGGTTTACCCGATTCAGAACTTGATGTGCTTCATTGAAGACACTAGATGTTTCTCCTGAATCCTTCCTTGAAACCTCCAAATCACTCAGGCCGGCAGCATCTTTGACCCTAGTAAAGTAACCACGGAAAGGGTCCTCCCCTCCGTGGGATCCTTCTATGGAAGGAGTCTTCAACGCCCGAGCCTCCTAAATGATCCCCTCAGAGAACAAAGGAAGTGACAGGGAGCCTCCAATTTCTATTTCCCCTAGTGGGTCACTCGGGGTGCTCTCTCCAGCTCGAGGGGCCTCGAGACCGGCCCCTACAGGCATACCCGCCGTTTTCTCATTACGGTGGGAGGTGTCTTCAGTGTTCGACGACTCGGGGAATTCTCCCAATTCTTTTTCCAAGACCCCCTCATCTCGAGGCGGAGTATTTGTAACCCTCACCGACTCAGTGGCCTTTGGGGCCTCGGTGTTCATCCTCACTCGGGCCACCAGCCCGGAATCATCTTCTTCCTTTTCTTCTTCTTCGTCTTCTTCCCTTAGATGTCGAACTGATTCTTCGGTAAGGAGGATAATGTTCTTTTTGGGCTTACGATCCCCTCTATTCTTGGGCTCTATATCCTCGGAGGTCGAGGTCCTCTTCTTCTTCTTCTCCTTTACCGGCTTCAGGACCGGGGTTGGAGTCTCTTCCTCACCAGATGGGGGCCTCATGAATGCATCTTTGTCGAGGCCTACAAGAAAAGAAATTGAATAAGCGTGGGAAGAACATTTTAACAAGATCAACAAGTACTTAAAAATGGCTTACCATTATTTTTGGCTTCCCATCGGCCCTTTGATAAGTCGCTCCATGCGCATTCAGCATACGTCGAGGTTGAGACTAGGTCCCTGACCCAGCCCTTAAGGACAGGGATGGAACTGGGCATCCAAGCAATGGCTACATCAAAAAAGAACATCAACAAGAGAAAGCGAAGAAGTAGAGTAACAAATAGAAGATAATAAGGGGATTGTACTTACGTTTCATATTCCACTTCTCGGGAAATGGCATCTTCTCGGCCGGAATTAGGTCCAAGATCTTCACCCTGACGAATCGACCCATCCAGCCTCGGTCCTTGTCCTCGTCTATATTGGAGATGAAAACTTTGGTGGCTCAATGATGGAGCTCTATTATCCCACCTCAGTAAAGTCGGGGGTTGTATAACCTGATGAGGTGGTATAGGGTGAAGGGGAGCCCGTCGATTTTGCTCGAGAAAAATTGGAGCAATATGACGATCCTCCAAAAGAAGGGGTGTTTTTTCCCGAGGGTCACCTGGAACTTTTTGCAGAAGTCCACGATGATTGGGTCAAAGAGGACCCAACGTGAAAAGGTAAGTATAAACATTCAAGTACCCTTCCACGTGGGTGGTAATAGCCTCATCTGGGGCCGGTATCACAACCTCTTTGTCTTGCCAGTTGCAATCCTTCTTCACTTTCTTAAGGAAGCTCTCAGGTATCGAGCATATGTATCTCGATACCGGCTCGCAGCGACCGGGGACCGATGAAGTTTTCTCGGTCTTGAAATCGAAGCTGATAACACAGACCCCAGGAATACATTCCTCAAGGAAGGGTTCCACCGGCGCTTTCCCGCCGGCCGGTTGAGAAGATGAAGCAGTTTCCTTTTGAGGCACAGTTTTTGACATTTTCCCCATTTAGTTTGAGTTTGAAGAAAGAAGAAGATAATGAGACTTGGTGTTTTGAGAAGGGATTAACAACGAAACCTGAAGATTTTGCAGAATGGAAGAACTTAAAATATGCAAATAGCTTTGTAGATTAGAAGGGATTGAAAGTAAAGTTTGAATCAATGGAAAAAAGGCCTATTTATGGGTTTCACGGTGACGGTTCAAAACCACTAGTGGCCGACCACCAACTGACACGCATTAATAACCTAGGGAACCGTACCGACAGGATGTTTCGGTCATTTCTATCGCTTACGTCACGGAGATGACGCCATGATAGGTCGAGATAAAAATCGAAGGCTCAATTCATTTTTTGTCATTACACTCCAAAAACGAGGGGACTATCTATATACGGTTAAAATCAGGCCCACCCGATTTTATTGATTAATCGGGACCAGGGAGATGGATCGAAGATCGATCCCGTAATAGATCAGATCAAGGCACGAGGATGAGATACCGAGTTTGAGATTCGAGGTACCTGTTGAGATCGAGACCAGTAGTGATCGAGACCAAATGAGACAGACATCGAGCAAGACCGAAGGTAGTATGATAACAGAAAGGCGAGATATCCGTGAATAGTCGAAGATCGTGGCGTAAATCTTGGAACGGATCGAATCAAGAATGGTTGTTTAGCTAATCATAGGACTTCCTTCTGTAATTAGAATTGTACGATAAGTAGAATTCCTCTACTATATAAATGGGAGTTCTAATCATTTGTAAGACATATTATTCACACATATCAAAGCAATATAACACACTCTCTCTCTCTCTCTCTTATACTCTCTTGTTCATCAGTTTACTTTCTGCTTCATTACTTTAGCATCAGTCAGTTCGAGGGAACTCTAGCTCGAGGACTAAATTGCATTCTAACACTGGTTTGCTCTACTTTATGGTTAATTTCTGTTATTTATCATCGCATTTATCAATTGATATTAGGTGAAATCACGTATCCTTAAAATCACATTATAAGTTTAATTGTTATCCGATTTTAAGGGTAAACAGAACTATAAAGTGCATTCATTTTTATTTACTTTAAAATAATAGATTGCTTCACTTTCCTATTATTTGTTATCGAAATAATGCGTCAATCATATCTTTGTTCTTTCAAATTCTTATGTCAAGATTTCTTATATCTCTTTTTTGAATTTGAAGTGATATTTCAATAATCTAAAATTACATAAAAAATATAATTATTTAGTTATCATATTGATTTACCATAATTACAATATCAGGTACAGCTTATATATAGTTGAACATTAATGACTATTATTGATCAAGCTAGAGTTTCATTAACCCGAAAGATCTTAATCTTTGTTGTATTAAAAGCATTAGCATCTACCTCTGCCATAATGATAAATAAATTTAAGTTGAGTGGTAATTACTCCTTCATCCTTAATCATAGGTCTCGGGTTCGAGTCCCTGGGTATAAAGTCGCCTTTGTTAAGGAGCACTTTACCCCCCCCCCCAATGTGGGACTTCCCGGCGCGAATCTGGATTTAGTCGGGCCCCAATGTGAGTACCGGACACCGGGTGGAAAGGAAAAAAATATAAATAAATTAAAGTTAGATACAATGGCAACTTTAATAAAAAATTTACACCATCGATGTAAGTTAATCCGTTATAACTCAATAGGTAAGTCATATTTTGAAAAAACAAAAAAATCGTGCGGACTTGATATAAAACGGACATATATATATACCATATTGTTAGGAATGACTTTATATTAATTGAAACTAACAATATCAATGATGAATAAAAGGTCACCCACGTATAAGAAATCAACAATATTGGCAGGCTAATTTGATAAATTCTCTTGCTCACAACATCCTTGAGAGTTGTGGCGAAGACAGGATTAACACTAAAGGGATTCAAAATAAAAGAGATTATGGCCAGCGAGAACTGAATCAATAATCTTACAAAGATTTTGAACCCCCTTCTGTCCCTCTAAATCCGCCCCTCGACCTTTGAAAAAAATAAATTGTCCAAACAAATTGACGGCAGGGGAGACTTGAAATCTCTGATTTCACGTCATAGTATAAAATTATAGAAGTTCTAATATCATAATCATTGATTGATCCCTAACTCAGAGACCAAAATACACAACCTTCTATGCTATTCCCCCGATATCAATAACTAATAGATGGTACGAGTGGACAAGGGAAACTTGTTTTCTTTAATCAACAACCCTTATTCAAATAGTAGACAATATAAAATAATTTACATGTAACACTCCTCAAATTTATAAAATTTTCGAGACACGCTAATTATAGAATTAAATTATTATTATTATTATTATTATTATTATTATTATTATTATTATTATTATTATTATTATTATTATTATTATTATTATTATTATTGTTTTTATCTTGCGTATAGTGAATATATATATATATATATATATACACTTAAATAATTGGATATACAAATAGAAGAATATTAATAATTTTAATATTAGTAATTACTAAAAATATGTATAATTAAATACTACTTAAGTCAAAAAAGAAAAGAAAAGAAAGAAAGAATGAGAAAGCAATAAAGTCACGTAAGTGACTAAGGAAAAGAAAGGCTTATAATGCCTTCGGGGAACAGAAAGCCTTGTACAAAGGCTCTGTTTCACAAACAAAAGGCTTAAAGCCTTATACGAAACAGAGGCGCCACAAATTGCACGGGAAATTCTAGGATTCTTCATAACTCACTTATTCTTGAACTTAGGTATAAAAAAAATTTCTATTGTCAATTATACTACAGTAGTAATAAGTAAGAATTGAATTGTTCATTCCCTTCTTCCTCTTTATCAACAGTAAAGTTTCGTGTTTAGGTGCAACTTTGAAATTAATTAAAATACACTGGTTGTTGTAGAATCGATTGTTTAGCTAGATCCCAGAATGAATGAGCTCGATTAGTAGAGTAATACACTACGGGCAAGCTTATGGTGCATCTTTTGTGGCATATGAATGTTATTTCTGGGAGTAAGTGAATTCTTTCTATCTTGAGTTCCTAAGTGTTCTTAAATTTTATTGTGTGGAACTACTGCCTTTTGTTGTGTGAGGGCACTTGATTCATGAAGCAAAGGTAATGTCAGTGACCTCTATGTTAGATTAAGTGGGTGAATTGTGAATAATGCGTGGTACTTGTAAGTCAAATCTTGAGGTGAAGATGTTATGCTTTTGTGCTTAGTCTATTTTAAGTATTCTTGGTGTGATGAGTTAGGAGAATTGTTTAAAAATGTCGTGTCCATATAAAGTGTAGTTTGATTACTCGAGGACGAGCAATGGTTTAAGTGTGAGGTATTGATTATAGGCTATAATTACGTATTTTAGTCGCTTATTACACTCTAATTTACTGTACTTTAATTGAGTTTGAGCTTTAATCGCTAGTGTTTTGCACTAATTATGTGTTTTATGCTCGTAGGAGTGATTCCAAGCTACGTGGATGTTATGGAATAATCAAGTGATTTGGAGCTTTGAAGTCTGAGTAAAATTTCAAGGAGTTAAACCGGGATTGTAACACTCCTCAAATTTATAAAAGTTTCGAGACATGCTAATTATAGAATTAAATTATTATTATTATTATTATTATTATTGTTTATATATACATATATATATATATATATATATATATATATATATTTATACATACACTTAAATAATTGGATTTACAAATAGAAGAATATTAATAATTTTAATATTAGTAATTACTAAAAGATTGTAACACTCCTCAAATTTATAAAAGTTTCGAGACACGCTAATTATAGAATAAAATTATTATTATTATTATTATTATTATTATTGTTGTTGTTATTTTTATCTTGCCTATAGTGAATATATATATATATATATATATATATATATATATATATATATATATATATACACAC
>MDKJ01198159.1:0-21840 GCA_005239525.1 Nicotiana knightiana
CATTAAAGCAAATAAAATGCAAGGGATATAATGCTTAAAATCATGAATTCTAGCCACTCATCAGTATTTTAAACCATTAACTTTAAGATGATTTCTGCTCCAGCTCAGTGATGATATGAGTATCTAGGAAAATTAATTGTTTAACCAAAGAATTAGATTCTTAGTCAAAGCTATTTTAAGAAGTACTCGGGCTTCTGATAACCGAATAATAAGAATTAGACTTGTAAATAAGAAAGCAATAAGATCACATAAAAGTAAGTATATTTAGTAGTGGTTCGAACGTGTCTATACAAGTGAGATTTTACTCCCTTTTATAGGGAAATTCTTAATATAATGTCTACTCTTCTTAATGATTGAGCATTAATGACTAATAATATTATTAATGTAACGTTACAATTGGTAATCGTAACCGTTGCGTGAAGATTATGTACCGTTTAGCTCATTGATTGAAGATCTTTGAATCTGCCCTTTATTCTGTCTTGGTTCATTCTGACTGTGTCTCATCAACTCCTCAATTAGACTGGAACTCCCGCATCTAATTGTCTCGTGTATATGATATTTCGTTCCTCTTTGTCACGTACTTCTTTCTAAACTTCTGACCAGCTGTCATGTTTCCATTGATCCACGTAGATTGTCTTGTCATCAAAAATATTACACGTGTGAAGTCTATTTTTTACCAATACATATAGTCCCCCCACTTACCATTTATTTATCAATTAAACATTTGGTAAGTGGATACTCATTTATGGAGGAAATTTTTTGCCGTTGTTTCACTCGTACCATTGCATCCGTCTCTGAATGTATGTGTCGCTTGTCACTTCCATTTAATGCTCGTGCCACGTGGCGTTCTCGGATTGATTCTGCAATTCATCAGCGCCTTTTAGGGCTTTTTGCGGCTGCATCAATCACGAAGTGACAGTTCTAATTATGACTTTCACATCAGTGTTATTTCCATTTTTTTTACGGTTGCCTCTGAGTATAAATACTCCTTTTCCTGCCTTTGCTTTCACGAAAAACTTCTAACTTTCCTTCATTACTTGTAAATTCCTCTTTCACGTAAATATATGTTCCTCAAATCAAGAACCCAAGAAGGTTATCATTGTAGACGAACTATCTCCTTCTTCTGCTCCAATCCGGAGTAGGAGGGGTGGTAGACTAAGAAGCTTGAGTTCTACACCTTCTAGGGGTTCTTCTTCTCCTTGCAACATTACTCCCCCGCCGTCTTCTAGGGCTAATGTTTCTTCGTGTTCTTTTAGGGTTAGAGCTTCTAGATCTTCTTCTAAGAGTAGAGAACCTAACGAACCACTTCGTGAGCCAAAAGTTGATGAGATTGTTCCTGCTGAGTTTTCTTTTGTAAAGGATAGTGAGGTCATAAGAAAACAGCTTTCTTCTATGACATCTCATGATCGTGTTGATATTTACCCTACTCAAATCACTGAAAGTTTAGTTTCACTCGTGCGTAGAGATTGTTATTGGAAATTTGACTTTCCAGTCTTAGTTCCCAATGAGAATCAGAGAATAACCTCTTATAGAACTAGTATTCTTTTGTGTGGCACGTGTGTCGCCCTGGGCATAAGGGGCATGATGACTTGACGTCATCCTCACCTTCCTAAGGCTCTTACCCCTTTACTTTAGGATTCAAGCCTCCCATCGACACTGTCATCATAGAATTCTGTCAATTTTTTAATGTGTGCTTGGGACAGATTGGTCCTCTTATCTAGAGAGCAGTAACATGCATTAGATATTTGGCCACCTTAGCTTCAGTTCCTTTTACTTTTCATCATCTCATTCATCTCTATTCTCCTATGTTGTTCCGCCAAGGAGTTTTTACTCTTGCGGCTAGGAGTAAAAGAGTTTTGGTTATACCTGATGATGATAAAGATAGAGGGTGGTATGTTCGGTATGTTGCTGTCCCTACTAAAGGTTTGGTAGGTGAAGAGAATCTCCCCTTCCCTGAGAAGTGGAACTTTGCACGTGAGTACAATTTTGCTCACTTTCTTCTTTATTATTATTATTTTTTTGATAAATCTTCAGTACCGTGACTATTTTTTTTCCTTTTTGCAGCAACCATGGGAACCGTTGAGGAGGTCTCCGGTTTCCGTGGTTGGGTAGAAAAATTGTTGTTGATCGCTCCAATGGAAGAACGTTCTTATTATTACCTCTTGGCGAGGTTTGGTTGGAAAGTGAAAACCCATGGTAGGTTTTTTTTGTATTTCCTTTCTTTTCCCTTCTAAGCTTTTCTAATCCCTTTTATTTGTTAGGGTTTCCCGCTCGTGGGGTCTCTACTGTTGCTGTATCTGCTTCGAATCTTTCTTTAGCCAAGACCCAAGAAATTATTGTGAACTTCTCTTCATCAAAAAGGAAAGCAAGTGGGTATCGGACCTTGGAAGATGAAGAAGAGCAGGAGGAAGGTTCGCTGATTCGGAGATCACGGAGAAGAAAGATCGTGTCTGACGACGAATCTGCTCCAGAAACTGATCCACCTTCCGCGCTTGAGTCAGAGCATTCCGTTCTTGAAGATGCAACTCATTCCTCTGTCAATGAATCAATTGAACAATTATTCCACCTAGACTTTGGCACAATTTCAGAGGAGGCACCTCTTGCTATTTTTCCTCCATTTGCTCCAGTGGAACTTTCGTCTGCCGCACCTGTTGTTGTTTCTGCTCCACTACCTATTCCATCTGTGGCTCCTTCATCTGCCCCTACTTCCGTGCCTTCTATTGTCGAAGTAGGATCTTCCATTAGTGGGGAGATGAAGCAAATTATGATAGAGGTTCCTGCGGGAGGTAGCCTCTTAAATAAATCAGGCCAGGCGGATGTGTGGTTTAAGCCTCTTATAGGCCCGGTTGATAAGTCTAACTTGGAAAGTCATAGCTCCTTAACTTGGATGAACGGGATTGTACACTCGTCCTTAAAGGTATCCTAATATGGAGGTAGTAGAGGAGGAGAAGTGTACCTTGGAGCAGCAAATCAGAGTAATTGCAGCGGAATTGGCCATCGAGAAGGCTTCATCAAGTCAAGCAGGCAAGGATAAGAACATCCTGGAGTCTTCCTTTGCGGAGCAGCTTTCCCATGCTACTGAAGAGATAAGAAGCTTGAAGGCTTTTGTTGGACCAGAAGGAGGCTTATGCTGGTGAACTTGTGCAATCACTTACTTAAACCTAAGAGGACCTCCATGAATCTTCAAACAAGATTCAATTTCTGAAAAGATCTCTTGCCTCTTTGCAGGCTTCTTATGATGTTGTCGTGGTTGAAAGAGATGAGCTGAGAGCCGATATTGAAGAATGGGAGAAAGATTACGAGGCTCTTAAGTATAAGGCAGACGTTGATGTGAGTTGGGCTTATTTGAATGCCCGACTTGACACATTGACGGAAATGGGTCAAGAAATTTTTTACTTAGAAGCTGAAATTGCCAAAACCAAGGAGACGATTGAAAAGTCTCGGCAAAGTCAAAAATTTTCATCACTTGAAGTTGAAGTTCCAATGGGTGATGAGATGGTTCCTGAAGAAGCTGCTTCCCCAGCCTCGCCATCTCAAGCCGCTCCTCCTACTGATGAAGATAATCCCCTCAGTGTCTAGTGAAAGTGTTTATCAACCCCTCTTTTTTTCTTCTTTTGGAACAATTGGTGGTTAAGTCCCATTTGGGGGTGAAGTTTGGTCTAGTAAGTCCCCAATGACAACTTAGGGGAAACTTTGTATGAACAAATTTGGTTTAAACTAAGTTAATACTTAGTTTTTACCATTATATAATATTAATATTTACATTTTTTAGCATGACTTCTATTTTTTCGAGTTTTTGTTTTACTCTTAAGTGTTTGCATGCTTTACGTTCCGGTTTTTGTTTTACCCCTTGGTATTCAATTTTGCATTAAAAAATGCTTCAGTATTTCGTGTCTTTTTGAAATAAGCATGATTTATAAAAGAGGGCCCTTTTATGAATGACACTTAATGAAGAAGACGTCTCAACTTCATAATGGTGTAAACATAGAAAAGAGAGATAGGAATTCACATGGCTTTTCCGAATTATGTTTTGCAGAAAGTATTTATATTATTCGAACTTTCGTAACATTTTACATGTGTTTGAGCATCACCTAATACTCTTTCGTAACAGTTTTCTTTTACAACAGGTTTTGAATAAACACGGGGGTATGAATTTCTACCCCTAACTAAATTCTGCCTTTAACCTAAACATTCGTGTACATTCACGAGTATGTTCTTTGTAGGTTTCTGAATCAGGCTTTGTGTTTTTGTCTTTGGCTCTTTGATTCTGCTCATAATTTTTGACTTGTTGGGAAAAATGGATCTTTAGGCTTGAACTTTGACTCTTTTGATAGTCTTTTTTTCCTCTTCCATACTGTATAGTCCCCCAAGTGTTTGAGCTTTGAAGAATTAAATCTCGAGCACTTGACTATTCCTTTCTTGTGGTCCTTTTCCTGAAAAGGAAAAACATACAGGACCCGAAGGTACATAGTTTAGATGATGACTGCTTAACCCTTTGAAACGTCTATCAGAAAGTTGTAACCCTAGACCAGGAATTCAGTTTTTTCCTCGTGTCTATTCAGGTCTAATATCATCATCTGGTTATGGGTTAGCTTTTTGCCTATCATCTAAAATGGTTAGTATAATTTTAACTGTACTAAATAAAATTGAACGTAATGATACCTGACCGTGGGTATTCCTTTTCCTTAGAAGTAATATTTCTTCAAGTGAACAGCATTCCAACTTGTTGGTAAAATTCTGCCATCCATGGTTTCCAGCTCATAAGCACCTTTTCCAGCAATACCACGCACTTTGTAGGGTCCTTCCCAATTTGGATTTAATTTTCCTGCTCCAGCCTCCTTTGTTGATTGAAAAACTTTCTTAAGGACAAAGTTCCCAATTTTAAAATATCTAAGGTGAGATTTTATGTTGTAATATCGCTCTATGATTTTCTTTTGAGCTGTCATGCGTATTAAAGCAGCTTCTCTCCTTTGCTCGAGTAAATCCAGATTTGTTCTCAACTCGTCATTGTTTGTTTCTTCTATTGCTATTGTGAACCTCATGCTCGGTTCACCAATTTCCACTGGTATTAGAGCTTCTGAGCCGTAAACAAGCACGAATGGGGTTTCTCCCATGGATGTCTTTGCAGTAGTTCTATAAGCCCATAATACTGTCGTTAGTTCTTCAGGCCAATTTCCCTTTGCTTTTTCCAATCGTTTCTTCAGATTGTTAACAATGATTTTATTTTTTGACTCAGCTTGCCAGTTAGCCACGGGATGATATGGTGAAGAAGTGATTCGTTTGATTTGCCAACTTTGGAAGAATTCTGTGATTTGTGAGCCTATGAATTGTGGGCCATTGTCACATACAATTTCCTTTGGTACACCAAAACGGCATATGATGTTTTTCCATATGAAGATTTTTACTTTTTTTTCTCGCACCTGTTTAAAAGCATCTGCCTCCACCCATTTTGAGAAATAATCTGTTAATACAAGTAAAAATCATACCTTTCCTCTGGCTGGGGGTAGAGGTCCTACTATATCCATTCCCCATTTCATAAATCGCCAAGGTGATACAACTTGGTGTAGTAATTCTGCGGGCCGATGCATATTGTTAGCATATCGCTGACATTTATCGCATTTAGCTACGAAATCTTCAGTGTCTTCTTCCATCTTAGGCCAATAGTACCCTACTCTGATTAGGGTTTTGACTAAGGACCTTGCACCTGCGTGGTTCCCACAATGTCCTTCATGTACTTCTTTCATCACGTACTTAGTTTGGTTAGGTCCAAGGCACCTTGATAGGGGACCTCCAAACATTTTGCGATACAGAGTGTCACGAACTAGGAAGTACCGTGCAGCTTTTCAGCAAAGTGCTTGAGCTTCTTTCTTATCTTCAGGCACGGTACCATTCTGCAAAAAATTTACAATTTCGTTTCTCCAATCCCAGGTTAGATTATTAAATGTTACCTCATTCTTGTCCTGGTCAATTGCTGAATGAAATAAGTGTATCACAATAGCATTGTCTTTATTCGTTACATCGGTAACTGCTGCAAGATTAGCTAACGCATCACTTCTGCGTTTTCCTCTCTAGGTACTTGCATAATCTTCCATGACTGGAATTGCCTCACCAGGTCTCATGCCTTTCCCAGATACTGTTGCATTCGAGTCTCTCGAGCAGTATAAGTCCCTTGCATCTGGTTCACCACTAGTTGAGAGTCATTTTTTATCACGATCTGCTCAATTGAGAGTTCTCGTGCTAATTCGAGTCCTGCAATGACAGCTTCGTACTCTGTTTTATTGTTAGTGATGGGATAACATTTAATAGCTTGCCTTATCTTTTCACCCGAATGTGGTATCAAAATAATTCCCAACCCGGCTCCTTTAATATTAGAAGATCCATCGGTGAATAGAGTCCTTATTCCTGGATTAGCTCTGGTAAAGATTTGTAATTCTTTTTCTACTTCAGGAATTATGCTAGTGTTAAAATCCGCTACAAAATCGGCTAAAACATGAGACTTTATTGCAGTCCTAGGTTGATAGACTATGTCATATTCGCTTAGTTCTATTGCCTATTTAGCCAGTCTACCTGACAGTTCTTGCTTATGCAAAATATTTCTCAAAGGATACGAAGTTACAATAGTAATTGGGTGACATTGAAAGTATGGTCTTAACTTTCTAGTTTCCATGATTAGAGACAAGGCTAATTTTTCTAGATGAGGATATCTAGTTTCAGCATCTAGTAAGGACTTACTTACATAGTAGATAGGAGATTGCTTACATTTGTCCTCCCTTATCAAGACTGCACTTACGGCTATTTCTGCAACAGCAAGATAAATGTATAACCTTTCGCCTTCCTTTGGTTTAGAAAGCAGTGGGGGATTTGATAGATAAGCCCAAGTCCTTAAGAGCTTGTTGACATTCTTCAGTCCATTCGAACTGATTCTGCTTCTTTAGTACTGAGAAGAATTTAAAACTCTTCTCTGAAGATCTGGAGATGAATCTTCCTAAAGTTGCAATCCTACCTGTTAATCTTTGAACTTCTTTTTTGCTCGTGAGTATATCAGGTATTTCTTCAATAGTTTTAATTTGAGCAGGATTTACTTCAATGCCTCTATTTGATACGAGAAAATCCAAAAAATTACCTGATTCGATACCAAAGGCGCATTTTTCTGGATTTAATTTCATGTTATACCTGTGGAGGATCTCGAAAGTAGTTGAGAGATATTGGAAATGATTTTCTGCCTGCGTTGACTTTACCAACATGTCATCAATTTACACCTCCATTGTTTTCCCCAGATGTTCCTGGAACATCTTGGTCACTGGCCTTTGATACGTGGCTCCAACATTTTTCAAGCCAAAAGGCATGAATTTGTAACAATAAGTCCCCATCTTCATCGATCACTTGATTCTTGAATGATCTCTGCTTTCTTTTCTGTTTTTCTCTTCTGGTCGGGCTTATCCTATGTGGATTTTTTGCTCAGGCTTAAGCTCAAACAGTGGAACAGCTTCGAGCTCCTCAGTCGTTGTCTTGATATTTTCATTCTCTTCTGGTTCTTGAATAACATCAGGTCTGGAATCTATGTTCGTATGTCTTGATGCGACATCCGTGGTGATTTGATTCACCGTATATTTATCATTTTCTTCCGTGTCTGTTTGATTTGCTCCCTCGTCTTTTGATTATTCCGCTATTTCTTTTTTATTCGAATGCATCACTGAGTTGATGTACCTTGAATTCTACTGATCACCTCGAATATGCTGGATTCCCCATTTGGAAGGGAATTTGATTACCTGTCATGGATCCATGGTCTCCCCATGATTACATTATTAGCCATATCTGTATCTATAACTTGAAATTTTGTTTCCTTGACGGCGCCTTCTGCATAGGTATTAAGCTCAATTTCTCCTTTTGTTATGACAGTGGAGTTGTCGAATCCGGACAAGGAACGTGTTTTGGGAATTACACAGTCCCCCATTAACATCTCTTCCACAACCCTCAGCAAAATGATATTGACCGAGCTACCCGGATCAATCAATACTCTTTTCACGTTAGTGTTATGTATAAGTAGAGATATTACCAGTGCGTCGTTATGTGGAAGCAATAATCCATCAGCATCTGAGTCGTCGAATGAGATGTTGTCAGCCTCCAAAGTCTCATGAGTCCGTTTCTCGTGGGTCACGATGAACTTGGTCATCCTTCTTGCTGAAGTATAAGTTACGCCATTTACCTCCTCTCCTCCATTTATCACATTTACAGTTCTCTTCGGAGATGGTGATTTTGGGGGCTCCTGCCTATTCTTCATATATGCCTGTTTACCTTTTTCACTAAACAATTCTGTTAGATAACCTTGTTTTAATAAGTGTTATACCTCACCTTGCAATAACCTGCAGTCTGATGTTTTGTGCCCATGATCATTGTGAAATTCACACCAGAAGTCTGGGTTCCTTCTGTTTGGATTTGATCTCATTTCTTTGGGCCATCGAACTTTATCACCCATATTTCTTAATACTGTAATTAATTCGGAAGTACTTACATTGAAATTGTAATCTCCAATTCTTGTATTACCTCTATTTCGCTCATCTCGATCCTTTCTGGATCTTGATGATGATGAGCTCGAATCTCTATTTGACGGTTTGTGATCATACTGTGGGTTTTCAGATTTGGAACGAGCCTCTCGTCCTGAAGGTCCCATGTACGGATCGTACCTATTTTTTCCAGTTCTCCTTTCTGATTCGAAGCGTCTAGAACTCATCCTGTTTTTTGATTTTGATTGGGCAATAGTATCTTCTTCAATTCGTAATTTGGTGTTGTACCTGAATAAACATCGCTCCATGTCGTAGCTGGGAACTCTCTCAAACTTTCTTTGAGTCTCCTCGTGGCTTCAGAGCTTTTATCGTTATTACTTGCAAAACTCATAGCTGCCCAATTGTCAGGTACTCTTGGTAGAAGCATCCTTTCACGTTGAAACTTGTTTACGAATTCACAAAGCAACTCCGTATCTCCCTGTTTTATTTTGAATATGTCTTCCATTCTCTTTTCCACTTTTTGCGCACCGGAATGTGCTTTTATAAACAAATCTGCAAGCTGAGCAAAAGAATCAACAGAATTTTCGGGCAAGAGAGAATATTAATGCTCCTTTGGTGGGTGTCTCTCCAAACTTTTTGACCAACACGGATTCAATTTCTTTCTTAGTCATGTCGTTGCCTTTTACTCCTGTGGTGAAAGCAGTAACATGATCACGTGGATCAGTTGTCCCATCGTACTTTGGTATGTCAGGCATTTTGAATTTCTTGGGAATCGGCAAAGGTGCTACACTTGGCTTCCAGGGTTGCTGAGAGTATTTATCAATATCAATACCCTTGATGACAGGTGGTACTCCAGGAATTTGCTCGATGCGATCGTTTTGTTCCTTCACCTGTTTCTGCAAGGTTAGTTTAAAGATTGTAAATCTAAATTATTAGACATACCTGGTCTTCCTTCAAGTGATTCATTTAGAGTGCCTCTACTTCTCGAATTTTCTAGTCCATATTGTGATTTTCTACAGTCGCGTTGTTGTTTGGAGGAGGCGTAGGTGACACAGTTGGTAGCCCTCTCATGAAAGCTTGAAGATCTTCACTCACATATTCACCAACCATCTGCTTCACAGGGTTTTGTTCTCCTGTTTGCTCGTTTCCAATTTGATCATTGTTGTGAGTTGTAGATCTTTCTGGGGAGTTTTCCTTGAACCTCGTGGGGATCCATGAGGCGATGGAACTGGGGTTCCAGTTGTTTTTTGGTTGTTGTCGTTGGTATTAGACATGATTCGATAAAGGTTATTCGATAAAAAACAAAGATTATCATATTCCCGGTAACGAGACCAATTTGTTTAACCAAAGAATTAGATTCTTAGTCCAAGCTATTTTAATAAGTACTCGGGCTTCTGATAACCGAATAATAATAATTAGACTTGTAAATAAGAAAGCAATAAGATCACATAAAAGTAAGTATATTTCAGTAGTGGTTCGAACATGTCTATACAAGTGAGATTTTACTCCCTTTTATAGGGAATTTCTTAGTATAACGTCTACTATTCTTAATGATTGAGCATTAATGACTAATAATATCATTAATGTAACGTTACAATTGGTAACGCAACTGTTGCGTGAATATTATGTAACGTTTAGCACATTGAGAGAAGATCTTTGAATTTGCCATTTATTCTGCCTTGGTTCACTCTGACCGTGTCTCTTCAACTGTTCAATTAGATTGGACTCCCCCATCTAATTGTCTCGTGTGTATGCTATTTCATTCCTCTTTGTCCCGTACTTCTTTCTAAACTTCTGACCAGCTGTCATGTTTTCATTGATCCACGTAGATTGCCTTGTCATCAGAAATATTACACCTATGAAGTTTATTTTTTACCAATACACCAATCCCAATCGATCCAGCTATCTCAAAAACATAACGAGGCTAAAGTAACAATTGCATTACCAATAAAGAGGAGATATATTGATTCTTCTATGTATATATGCAGTCTGTTAGAAGTATGAAGCGCGTATGCTCAGCTGAACTTCATCTCTTTCCATTTCATGTATTACATGAACAAAATCATATATAGTGTCCTCAAATCCAAATAAGATAAGGTTCTTAGGCCTCATTTGTTTTTTCTAAGATTAAGACGTCTGAATCTGAGTACACATCTGAATATCAAGATGTGTATTAAGATTAAGACATCTGAATTTAAATACACATCTGAATATATTAAGATGTATATTTAGATCCGAATAGAAATAATTAAGACTGTTTGATTTTTAACATCTGAATATATAAAATTTATTTTTATTTAAAAATTAATAAACATAAAATTCAAATGAAATACTAATTAATCTAATATTCTATCAATAAAATATATAATTTTTAAAAATATGATAGTTGTTGATGGTGATGGCTAACCGGTGAATGCCGATTAGAGGCGGTGATTGGTGGTAGTTTTGGTTAATGATTGTTGTTCATGCTAGTAGCTAGTAGTGATTGATAGTGGTGGCGATTCTGATTGAGGATGGTGGTGGTAGGTGGTGATAGTTAATAATGGCGGGTTGTGGTAGTAGTTGTGACTGAGAAAGGTGGTGGGTGAGTGGTGGTATGTTATAATAATGGGCAGTGTTGGATGCGGTTATTGATGGTGATAGGGTGGTCAGTCGTGGTAGTTGAGGTGGATGAGTGTTCATTATTGGTGAGAATGATATATGGTGGTCGGAGTGGTGGGGATAGTGGGTGGTTATGGCCGATAATGGTGACCGCTATGATTGAGGATGATGGTGGCGTGGTGGTGGTGGTTGAATATGGTGGTGGTTGATAACGGTAAGCAATGTCGGTAGTTAATAGTGAATATGTGATAGCATCTTAATGAAATTAAGTCTCTGATATAGATCTTAATCACACAGACCTATTCAGACTCATTAAGTGGTTGCGAAGTAAAAAAAACAAACACACTTAATGATTAAGATCTGGATAATTAAGATTCAGACTTTAAAAACAAACGCACTTAATATCTGAGATCTGAATAATTAAGATTCAGACCTCCATTAATTGCAAACAAATGAAGCCTTAATTACATTAGTTTCTCCAAGATATTGTCAGAAGCCGAAGACAATATGTCCCCCCACCATAACGATTTCTAGAAATTATAGAGGGAGAAAGAAACCGATTTGGATAATGTTTTCCATATAAATGACATACCAAGATCAAGAAAGCCAAATTAGTGTAACGGCTCCGACCTATCCCCAAACAACTTTCTGTTTACTTATTTGCTTGCACTCATCGGGAGAGTCCTATATATACCTACCACAGCCTGCTTCAAACATCATAGCAATTGAGAGAGTTTAGGAAAACATACAACTTGAATTTATAATTCTACATATCTTCCACAGACAAGAAAGATGAAAGGAATCATTATTTCAGCAATTGCAGTATTGGCCGTGATTCAGTTCATGGTTGAGCCAGGACAGGCTCTTACCTGTGGTCAAGTGGAGGCTTCTTTAGCATCATGTATCCCTTAACTTACTCAGGGTGCATGGCGATCCAGGAGCAGCTTGCTGTAATGGTGTGAAAGGTATGGCTCAAAACACCGCTGACAAGAGGGCTGCATGTAATTGTGTCAAGGCTGCTGCAAACCGGTATGCAAACTTGAAGGAAGACGCTGCCCAGGCTCTCCCTAGCAAGTGTGGTGTAACATTGGACACTACTGTTTCTAATTAGGGCGTTAAGTGTGACATGTAAGATTTATTTTCTGCTTTGCAGGATGATTTCACTTTTCATGTAATTCTTCAACTACATGAACTTTTGAGTTCTGACTGGTTATATTATTATCAACTACATCAACTTTTGAGATTGTGGTCATTCATGATGACAGTGTGGAAGGAATAAAGAGAGGAAGACTCACCAAATTCATATTTTTCTTAATACCTTGATTTTTTGTTCCGACTCTTCCTACTACTTGTCATATGTAAATCTCCCTCTTTATTATAATTTCTTTATCTCTCCCATGTTTGGTAGGCCTTTCAAGGTAGCAAAAGTCTGATGATTTAAAATTTGAAGCAAATGATAAGATGAAAACAAGAACTGTTAATCTGGTATGACATTCCTGTTTGTAAATTTTGCAGCTTTACAGTTTTTGTGCTGAAGGAACCCTGTTTTAAACCCACTTGTGTGTGAGAATAGAAGCACAGAAAAAGTAATTTCATAATCTGATTTTAGTTGATTAAGATTATGGTGTCTACATGCGCACGAAGCCAGCTTCACTCCAACCAGAAGAACATGAGTATGAGTGTATGACTAAGGTTTTCTTTTTAAAGTCGATAACGCCAGAGAGTGAAGTTAGCCAGAAGCCGTGGGAACAGTTTTAGGTACTTTCTTAGATTTCACTCTTTTTACTTTTTCCTTTTTTGGTTCTTTTATTCTATCATATATATTTGTCTACGAGATTATTAGAAAGAAAAAAAAAAGACATTTGATATCTTGGTGAATACCATTAATGTTTTTGAACGATTATTATTATACACTATAGTACTATGGATTCTTTTCCTTGATTAGTGTTATCAATCATATATCATTTAGTGCTCTTTTTCTTTTTTGTCCCATTTACAAGACAAGATTGAACTGCACTAATATTTTGGGTATACATCAGTGCTTAATTTTCCTTTGGTATGTAATAAGGATAACTTTTTTTTTAACCCTTTAACACTGATTTTCCGCTGATCGGTGTGTTCCATTGGCATCATTGCTCCTTCTTACATTGTTTATCTTCTTATCTTTTAAGGTTAATTGAACTTGAAACAACACCGATAAAAACTAAGCGTCCACCAAATTATATAGAGAACCCGGTTCTTTATCAGTTTCGACCGTAAGTAACAGATTGTAAAACCAAACAGTAAGACGATCTGGTCCTCTACCAGTTCTCTCAAAAATACATAGAGACACCAAGTAAAAAAGACGCTGGATTTTTACGTGGAAAAATCCCAACTCAAGGGGACAAAAACCACGACCTACACTGGTAGGATTTCAACTTTACTAAATTGTAATCTCAACTATTACAAGCCATTTTGTAATGACTCTCTTACAAAGACTTCAACACACTAACTTGCAATACACTTATTACAAGTCACTTTGTTACTCACTAGTTACAAAGACTTTAACTTATGACTACACTAGTCACAATACAAACATTGATTGTTTATGATTTTGAGTTTCCTAAAAAAAAGCTTCTAAGAAAGCAAGATAGGAGTTACAATGAAGAACAAAACACAAGATTACAACTCAACTAAGGACACACATATACTCGTGGTGGAACTGGTCCGTAGTGGAGTTGTCTTCTTGTTCTTGACACACTTGAGCCTTCAACAATGGAGCAGATCTTCAATGCTATGAAGAATGTAGTAAATGGTCAAGTGAATATCTTGTTTTTCATCCAACAAGATATTATATCTCAAAGACATCACAAGAATGATGTCCATACTTAGTTGGTACACTCTACAACCAATAGGAAGTGGCTGCTCACTGTTTTTGCACTGTAGCATGTATAGTTGTAGGCAGTCACTTTCTGCCACTGCTTTCCAGCTGTAAAGTTGACTTGTACTTTTGTCAGGGGAATGTCAAGGGATCAGGTCCCTAGCCTGTTCCTTGTGAGATGTACACTGCCCAAATTTCTTGTGAGTCTATGCTGACTGGTTGTGCTGGTTACGCATCAGGTCCTTTATCTGGTTCTTTACATAAAAGTTTGTTAGATCATCAAAACAAAATACTAACCCATCAATTTTCCCCTTTTGATGATGATAAACTTTTATAATTGATGAGCAGTTATATAATCTAACTTAACCAGATAAGAGACCAGGACCCCATATTGTTCCCCCTGACTATGTGCTTCCCTCTGGTCGCGCATCAGGTCCTTTATCTGGTTCTTTACATAAAAGTTTCTTAGATCATCAAAACAAAATACTAACCCATCAATTTCCTCCTTTTTGATGATGACAAACTTTTATAATTGATGAGCAGTTATATAATCTAACTTAACCAGATAAGAGACCAGGACCCAATATTGTTCCCCCTGACTATGTGTTTCCCTCTGCTTCCCCCTTAGTTCCTGCCCATATTATCAACTTGCCCTTGCCCACATTATCAATTATCATCTTCCCCCTTTTGGCATCATAAAAGGCACAAACAAACAGAAAGCATAAAGAAGTCTAACATAGCTAATTCATGCCCCATATGCACACAACATGGTAGAAAACATAAGTAAAAGGAAAACAAACATTGTCCTTAGCAAGAGAGAAGTTGATTCATGGATGATAATCCTTTTAAATTCATCAGGAGCAGTAAAGATGGAATTCAACATGCCATCACAAAAAAAAAATAAAAGCAACCAACAACCACAAAACATCACAACATAAGACAACTGGACATTGAGAGGAGCCTAGAGGGCACTAGAAGAGGAGGGCTTGGAGGAGGAGGCAGCAGGGGTTTTAAATGACAATCTCATTTTCCAGCACGCAGATATGGTCCCCTTCAACAGTGAAGAGAGTTGCATAGAATTTCTGCACCTCATTTTCATATACCGTGGGTACAGCCCCCCTAAACAGATGATCCCATTGTTGGAACTCCACTATCTCTAGAACTTGCCTTATCCCTGCCATCTCAGAGATGTCCGGGTCAAACATACGACCCCACAAGACTTTTTGAGTTCGCAATCTCTCCTGCCCAAGTCCACTGTCACTTGGTATGGTCTTCAGAGAACCGGGTCCCCCAGCAGTTTCCTTCTGTCATTTTCTCAACTTCTCAATAGACTTCCCTCTCTCTCACGCTCAACAACCACCACTCTTCACAGATGATGCACCTTTTTTTTTTTTTTTTTATAGCTTCCTCAGAATCTCCAACCACAGACTTCTGGACCTTTGTAGATCTTTTCACTAAGGAACTAGGTTCCTCCACAACATCGTTATCAACCTCAACCACTGGAATGTGCTTGTTAGCCACAACTTTCCCTTACTTCATCAACCTCTTCTTCTTTTTCTGAAGTTTTGCAACCGGGTAGAAGGTCGCTTGGAAGAAGACTCAGGAGTGACTGCTGGCTTGAGAAAAATCCCTCAGAGGTACATAAATGAGAGGAATACACTCCAAAGGTTGAGTATATAAGATGGGTTCCTAGGTTGTTTCTGCTGAAGGATAATCAGGTTCTCCAACAGGTTTTTCTTTGATTGTGTCATGAACTCGGAGACTCAAAAAAAACCATAGTCCCCTCATCCCCTAAAATGGATTTTCTTCCCCCTGAGACTCAAGAAGGAGGGAGGCTCTTTCATTCGTTAAGGAAGGGTAGTAGTGAGATGATTTTATAGAAGGAAGGGTAATAAAGATGGGGTAGAGGAACGGGTTCTTACAAACGCAGAGACTCTAAAAAGTAGGATGGTGTGGCTGTTGAAATAACTTTGTTATCTTTTGAGAAAAGCAAGAGAAAAACACATTACTACTAACCTGTGGTGCAGGAACCAGGTTCCTGACCTATTTTTGTAAAATTTTCAGCTTCTCTTGCAGTTCAACGCTGTACCTTTGCTTCTATAATCATCATGCGTATCTACCTGCAACGATATTGATATGAGTTAGGCTTAGTCAGAAAACACTTTAGCTAACTGTATCTGAGTATGACTCTCACAGACAATGAAGGAGAACCGGGTCCTCAGTTAGATTCATCAACCCTAGTGCTATCCTGTTTCTCTCAAAGTGTTCCTTATTTAGGGCTTTGGTGAAGATGTCTGCAATTTGATCTTCAGTGCAACAAAACTTCATGCAGATATGCCTCTTTTCAACATTGTCTTTGAGGAAATGATGTCTCACATCAATATGCTAGTTATCTTGTGTTGAACCGATTTCTTTGCCATGTTGAGGGCACCGGTGTTGTCACATATAAGTGGTACACTGTCAATGTACACTCCAGAATCTTCCAATTATTTTTTGATCCACAGCAGCTGAGCACAGCAAGATGCAGCTGCAACATATTCTCCTTCGGCTGTTGAGAGAGCCACTGAGTTTTGCTTCCTTGTACCCCATGAGATTAGGCATGATCCAAGGAAATGAGCCATTCCAGAAGTGCTTTTCCTGCATTCATTGTTCTGCAACATGTGGAGTGCTTTGCACAGCATCTCCAACTCTTTCTTCAACTTTAGTGGAAGTAATTGGGGTAACATGTTCCTCATGTGGATTTGAGGAAGAGGTTGTATTGTCTTCACTTAATTTCCTCTAGCACATGCATCAAAAACTCTCTGCTCCTTGAACTTAGAGTTAGACAGACCACGAACCATGTCCTTCTGTATCAATCTATTCAAGAGAGAAAAGCCTGCATGACCCAATCTTCTGTGCCACAGTTCTGCATCATCATCAACTGTCGTCAAGAAGTTCATATCACCAGTTTCCAAGGATTTAATGTCAGCAACATAGATGTTCTTGTGTCTTTTAGCTATCAAAACCACCTCACTAGTTACTAGACTAGTAACCGTGCATACTTTAGACAAGAATTTTACTTTGTTTCCTTTATCACAGATTTGATAAACACTCAAGAGGCTATACTTCAACCTATATACATAGTACACATTCTCAATTGAGTGTTCAAGTGATCTTCCAACCCTTCCAACACCGAGAATGTACCCCCCCCCTCCCCTTTTTTTATTGCCAAAGGATATATCTCCTCCTTGCAGGGCTTTCAGTGAGAGAAAATCCATGGTGTTCTCAGTTATGTGCTTTGAGCATCCACTGTACATGATCCATTATAGTCCTGTTCCTCTCACTGGTCCCTGCACATATGAATCAAGGATTAGATTTAGGAACCCAAACAAGTTTGGGTCCCTTGTAGTTAGGAAAAGGGTGAATAAGATCTCTTCTAGTCCATGCAGGAAAGAATCGATTTTTCTTAGTGGGACCTGGTCCCTTCTTAGCATTCCTCTTGTCAGCAAACATTTTGTTTTTCTGAACTGATTGATCCCTGGCAGGGCAACTTTCTTTGAAGTGCCTATTGTTCCCACAGTGAGTACAAAACCAGTTGTCTGGAACAATGACATACTTGATGTGTGGGTTGTAAGGAATTTTCTCCTTTTGGAACACGATCCCCTGCCTGTTTCCACTGTTATGAAAGTACATGGAAGTGACAGCATCAGAGGACCAGGTCCACTTAAGTAATTTTTCAAGATCACTCTTCACTCTTCCTAGTTCTCCCTGAAGTTGTTTGTTTTTCTCAAGCTCTACACCCAGACTAGATTTCACTGATCTTAACTCATTTTCAAGTTTAAGGTATGCATCACTTGCAACTTCCTTTCCCTTTTGAGTGTTGTCCATCCATTTTTTTGTTTGGTTTTTCAACAAGTTATTTTCTCTAGTTACTTCTTCCATTTGTTCCTTCAAGTCTACAATAGAAATTACCATATCATTCCTCTATTGATCTATGTCACCAATTTCTTCTATTAAATCATTTTTCTCATTAATGAGGCTATGATAGGCATCAATCAACACGTTTGCTAAGGACATCAATTTTTTCTTAGAGTAGGTTTCCAAACTTATTTGAACATCAAGAAAACTTACCTCATCTTCCTCCTTGTCCTCCTCATCATCATCAGATTTGGTCATGAGTGCAAAGATTGACTCATACTCCTTGGCCTCGTTATCTACTGCCATCATGGAATTGTTTTCTGCTTCTAGTTCCTCTTTTGATTCACTAGAGGAGTCTCCCCATGCAGCAAGAACTTGCTTCACAATATTATCAGCTGCACTTTTTTGGCTGAATCGTTTGTCAGGAACCTGGTTCCTATTTGCAGTTTTGTCAGAATTGTGCTTGTATGGCTCCTGCTTCAGAAGTGGACAGTCCTTGATAAAGTGTCCTAGATTTCCACACATGTGACATAGATCATAGTTTCTAGGCTTGCTCGAACTGCCTCTTCTTGGTATGCCACCATTCCTTTGAATCATCTTTTGGAATCTTGGAGTGAGATACTCCATGTCGGATTCATCACCACTTGAATCCTTGTTGGCAGCCTTGAGAACCAGGTTCTTCTCCTTCCTAGGCTCTCTTCTTTCGATATCCTTATTTCTTTTCATCTCATAAGTTTTGAGATTTCCAATAAGCTCGTCAATAGCCAGCTTCTGCAAGTCTTTGGCTTCAGTGATAGCATTAACCTTGCTCTCCCAGGAACCTGGTAGAACACTAAGTATCTTCCGGACTAGCTTGTTGGTTGGAATGATTTCACCAAGTGAATGAAGCTCATTGATTATGGAGGTGAAGCAGGTACACATCTCTTGAACAGACTCATACTCTTTCATTTTAAAGAGTTCATACTCAGTTGTCATCATATATATTTTACCTGAGTAGTCCCTTCGTGAGCCGTTTGAAGAGCTTCCCAGATTTCCTTGGCAGATTCACATGCTGAGATGCGATTATACTTGTCTGGTCCAATACCACACACAAGAGAATCTTCTTCGCCTTGAAGTTCTTCTCAACAGATTTTCGGTTAGCACCATTGTATTCTTTTATTGTCTTTGGAACAATGTTTGTTCCCTCTCCAACAGCCTTCATAGGGACAAAGGGACCATCACAAATCACGTCCCAAAGCTCGGAGTGTTCAGCCATAATGAAGTCATGCATTCTCATTTTCCACCAACCATAGTATTGGCCGTTGAATCTTGCGGGTCTATAGGTTGATTGTCCTTCTTCAAAGTTGGGTGGAGCAGCCATTAGAGATCCTTTATAGGTGTTAACCTTTTAGAAAGAACCTGCTCTGATACCAATTGATAGAAACTAAGCGTCCACCAAACTGTATAGAGAACCCGTTCTCTATCAGTTCCCACCGTAAGTAACAGACTGTAAAACCAAATAGTAAGGCGACCTGGTCCTCTACCAGTCCCCTCAAAAATACACAGAGACAACAAGTAAAAAAGACACTGGATTTTTACGTGGAAAAATCCCAACTCAAGGGGACAAAAATCACGACCTACACTGGTAGGATTTCAACTTTACTAACTTGTAATCTCAACTATTACAAGCCACTTTGTAATGACTCTCTTACAAAGACTTCAACACACTAACTTGCAATACACTTATTACAAGTCACTTTGTTACTCACTAGTTACAAAGACTTTAACTTATGACTACACTAGTCACAACACAAACACTGATGGTTTATGATTTTGAGTTTCCTAAAACAAAGCTTCGAAGAAAGCAAGATAGGAGTTACAATGAAGAACAAAACACAAGATTACAACTTAACTAAGGATACACATATACTCGTGGTGGAACTGGTCCGTAGTGGATTTGTCTTCTTGTTCTTGACACACTTGAGCCTTCAACAATGGAGCAGATCTTCAATGCTATGAAGAATGTAGTAAATGGCCAAGTGAATATCTTGTTTTTCATCCAACAAGATATTATATCTCAAATACATCACAAGAATGATGTCCATACTTAGTTGGTACACTCTACAACCAATAGAAAATGACTGCTCACTATTTTTGCACTGTAGCGTGTACAGTTGCATGCAGTCACTTTCTGCCACTGCTTTCCAGCTGTAAAGTTGACTTGTACTTTTGTCAGGGGAATGTCAAGGGATCAGGTCCCTAGCATGTTCCTTGTGAGATGTACACTGCCCAAATTTCTTATGAGTCTATGCTGACTGGTTGTGCTGGTTACGCATCAGGTCTTTTATTTGGTTCTTTACATAAAAATTTGTTAGATAATCAAAACAAAATACTAACCTATCAATTTCCCCCTTTTTGATGATGATAAACTTTTATAATTGATGAGCAGTTATATAATCTAACTTAACCAGATAAGAGACCATGACCCCATATTGTTCCCTCTGACTATGTGCTTCCCTCTGGTTGCGCATCAGGTCCTTTATCTGGTTCTTTATATAAAAGTTTGTTAGATCATCAAAACAAAATACTAACCCATCAAACACAAAATGAGAAGAAAAGGGAGAAGTAATAAAAAAAACTTAGCTGAATCAATGAGAGAAGTAATCATAGTGTTGAATTGATGAGAGAATTCCCTAATGTTGTATTAGTGGTTACTCCTTCTAGACACCAGCAAAGAATTTCAAAAATGCAGGTTACTCTTTTTTTTTATGAGGTTTTGTTTTGATATTATTGTATTTACATGATAACTATTGCAATGAAGTTAGGTATGTATTAGGTCGTGTCATTTATTAGAAAATGAGTATTGCGAATAGAAGTGTCATCAGTGTAGTGCAATATATCAGTTTTCATTTGCTTTTTTCTCCTTAATGAGTTAGGTGAACGCACATCTCTTGTTGGTTGGCACCGTCGATTGGCTCATCCAAATGAAGCTCTTCTTCGACGTCTTGTGTCTAACTTTAGGCTACATATTTCTGATTTTCCTAATGTTTTTGAATCTTGTCAACTAGGAAAAAGTCGACGCTTACCCTTTTCCCATTCCCATATTTCTAGTCGTAGTCCCTTTCAATTAATTTATTCCGATGTTTGGGGACATTCCCATGTTCTTTCTATTATGGATCTCGCTACTTTGTTTTATTCATTGATGATTGCACCAAATTTATTTGGATATATTTTATGTCTCATAAATCGCAAGTTTTTCAACTTTTCGCTCAATTCAAAATTTTTGTTGAGACTCAATTTGAAACTAAAATAAAATCAGTCCAAACTGATTGGGGAGGTGAGTACCGAAATGTATCATCCGTTTTAAAAAATCAAGGTATTCATCATCGTATCTCTTGCCCTTACACACCTCAACAAAATGGTGCATCGGAACGCCGAAATCGAATTATAATTGAAAAAGGACTCACTCTTCTTTCTCATGCTTCTCTTTCTTATCAATTTTGGGAGCATGTGTTTAACACTGACACATACTTATCCAATATAACCATATCTTCCTCTTTATCCTTTAAGTCACCATATCAATTACTTTATAAGAGTTCTCCTGACTATGGTTTTCTCAAAGCATTTGGTTGCCTTTGTTATCCTTATCTTCGACCCTACAATCATCATAAAGTTGATTTTCGATCTCTACCTTGTGTCTTTATAGGGTATAGTTCTCATCACAAAGGTTACCTTTGTTATCATGTCGCATCTTCTCGGATTTATATTACGCGCCATGTTGTGTTTGATGAAAATATTTTTCCTTATTCCTCTATGTTGCCAACCGCAAAATCCTCCTCTTCCCCGTCACATTCTCGCAACTCATCATTTTCTTTAATTGATCAAGCTTCGCAACATCTAGTGCGTTCACATTCTCTCGCACACCCTGCCGCATCAAGGCTGATCACGCTCAACTATGTCTTCTATAAAGACTAAACGGGCGTTGCAAATATAAATCTG
>ML369016.1:9779-48425 GCA_005239525.1 Nicotiana knightiana
CCCCACCCCGGCGCTCCATTTTCTTCAAGAATTTAATTATTCTTTTCAAAATTCACACAAACTCAAAGGAGCTAATGTGCTACTTTACGTTTTCACACAAGAACAACGTTGAAATTTGAACTGGATAACTAAATCGAAAAAAATTTATTTTGTTGAAAAAGAAAGTATCTTTCTACAACATAAAATGAAATTACTCATTTTGTTGAATGAAAGAACATACTTTTTCTACATCATGAAAGAAAATATACAGTTTGATGAAATGAAAGAAAAATACTTTTTACATCATGAAAATAAATGTCACGAATGGCCGTGATGACGCCTATTATGGAACTAGGCTAGCCAACCATTTCAGATTATCATTATATCCTATAATTTCACCAAAATTTAACAAATTTTAAAATATCAATAAGAGATAAAACAAATACATACTTCCCAAAACCTGGAGTCAACTGTCATGAGCATCTAATTCAGTAAGTACGCTAATTCAGTAAGTAATCAATGTAACTAAAAACGTGAGTGTAGTCACGAGTAATTTAAATAATCCATATAATGAATAACAGTGGAAGTGAACAAATCAAGTTAGAAATCAACAATTTTCGAATATTTCATAAAACCCCGATTTTCATTTAAAAATCTCGTAGGAAAACTTTTATCCAACATTTATTATCAGAGGCTCAGTGTAAAGAAGAGTGAAATCAACATTTTCATAGAATATAAGTTCCTCGGGCACAATATCACTCACAATAAAGCCTCTCGGGCAAGCCTCTAGTCACTCGTGACTCCACTATCAGTATCTCATGCTCTCACATAACACTCGTACTCAGTAAGTACCATGAACACACACAACTGCTGCGGCGGGTAGCCCGCTCCACTATAATTATAAATATATAATTATACTACTGCGGCATGCAGCCCGATCTATATATATAACATATATTGTTGCGGCGCGCAACCCGATCCATATAATAGTCGACTGCGCTCACTGGGGGTGTACAGACTCCTGGAGGGGATCCTTCAACCCAAGCGCTATATCTGCTGCGGCGTGCAGCCCGATCCATATATATAACATATATTGCTGCGGCGTGCAGCCCGATCCATATACATATACTCTATATTGTCGCGGCGTGCAGCCCGACCCACATATAATATATAACACATATATTGCTGCGGCGTGCAGCCCGCCCCATAATTATCCTCACATACTCGGCTCTCGGCCTGACTCAGTCACCCTCACAAGCCACTTGGGCAATTTATCTCGACTTACGGGACTCAGCCTAAAATACTTTCCAGTGTTTTCAAGCATTGTGATAACAGTAAAAATAACGACAATTAGGAAACAATGACTGAGTTCATAATTTACTAGCAGGATAGTGGTAGAATAGTGTAAAAGTACCTCCTGAGGGTCTAAACAGGTCGGCACAAGGCCCCAAACATGGCTCACAGCCCATAACAAGTATAAACTTCAAAAAGACAAGATGTCGTGAGGTTTCAAATCGAATACGCGGCTTAATAGTCGCTACGGGACGGACCAAGTCACAATCCCTATCGGTGCACGCCCCCATGCTCGTCACCTAGCATGTGTGTCACCTCATTTATCAACACAATATCAAATAACGGGGTGTCATACCCTCAGATTTAGAGTTACAATCGTTACTTACCTCAAAACAGCCCAAAAGCTACTCCGCGATGCGCTTACCCCTCTAATTGGCTCCCAAACGCTCCGAATCTAACCAAAACCGGATTAGCATCATCAATATACGCTAACGGAACAAAACCCAATCGAAAGATATAAATTTGTACCACAAATCTCGAAATTCGACCAAACCTGAGCCCCGGGCCCATGTCTCGGAATTCGATAAAATTTACATCACTAGAATCCTCGACCTCCCACGATTCTATACATACCAAGAACACTAAATCGGACCACGATTGCCCACTCAAATCCTCAAAAGAAAATTCCAAATTACATGCACCTTTCTTTCCCAAATTTGGGTTTAATTTCAACAATTTTCCGGTTTAATTACTTAGAAAATGATATAGAAACGAGTTATGAAGTTGGAAACCTTAACTCCAAGAGAGCCCCTTTGGTTTCTTCTTCAAACCCTCTCAATTAGCTCTCAACCCGCTTGACAATGGAGGAAAATGATGAAAAACTTCGCAACAATGGGCTTTAAAACATTCTGCCCAACACTTAAAATCCCTTCAGTGCAATCACGACTCTAGCCACGCGATCGCGATGCACAGACGAGCCAACTCAATGCGATCTCATACCATTACACACGATCGCATAGAACAAACTCTCCACCCTACACACGCGCTACGCGATCGCACCAGCACCCACGCGATCGCACTGCTTTACCTGACCAACCTACGCGATCGTAATCCTAACAACGCGATCGCATAGAACAAAAATTCCTGCCCCACTCTTTTACTCTATGCGATCGCGGATGAATCCACCCGATCACAGTGAAGAATTCACTGCTGCTAAAACACCAGAAAATAGCAGACTTCTTAAGCCCAAAAAGTGCCCGTTTGAGCATCCGAAATACCCCCAAGGCCCCCGGGACCTCAACCAATCCTACCAACACACCTCATAATATCATTCAAACTTAGTCGAGCCTTCGAAACACAAAAAAAAAACACGAAAACACCAAAATTACATCAAATTCAAGCCTATGAACTTTGAAACTTCTAAATTTCGCCAATGATACCGAAACCAACCAAAACACCTCCGATTGACCTGAAAATTTGCACACATATCCAGAATGATATTACGAACCTGATCCAACTTCCGGAATTCCATTCTGACCCCGATATCCTATTTTCCACTGCCGACCGAAATCGCCAAAAACTAACTTCCGCCAATTCAAGCCTAATTCTACACCGGACATCGAAACTTTATTCCGAACACACTCCTAAGTCCCACACCTAACGAAGCTTTCCGAGCCATGAAATCCGTATTTTGAAGTCGTTTACCAATAAGTCAACTCCCAGTTGACTTTTTCAATTATTAAACTAATTTAAGAGACTAATGTCTCAATTCTCACCACGACCACTCCGAACCCGAACCAACTGACCCAACACAACATAAATAGGCTAAGAAACATATAATAAAAAGAAATGGGAGAAATGGGGCTAATCTCATGGAACGACCGGCCGGGTCGTTACATCCTACTCCTCTTAAACAAGCGTTCGTCCTCGAATGGGTCTAGAAACATACCTGGAGTCTCGAATAAGTGAGAATATCTGTCCCGCATCTCCCGCTCGGTCTCCCAAGTAGCATCCTCCACCGACTGTCCTCTCCACTGAACCTTCACTGAAGATATATCCTTAGACCTCAGCTTTCTGACCTGACGACCCAAAATAGCCACTGGCTCTACTTCATATGACATATCACCCTAGAGCTGAACCGTGCTGAAGTCCAGAACATGAGACGGGTCACCAACATACTTCCTGAGCATCGAAACATGGAACACTGGATGAATACTCAACAAGCTGGGAGGCAAGGCAAGTCTATAAGCCACCTCCGCAACTCGCTGAAGCACCTCAAATGGCCCAATAAATTGGGGACTCAGCTTTCCCCCCTTCCCGAATCTTATAACACCCTTCATGGGTTACACCTTCAACAACACCTTATCCCTAACCATGAAAGAAACATCTCGGACCTTCCGGTCCGCATAACTCTTCTGCCTAGACTGCACCGTGCGAAGCCGCTCCTGAATCAATTTCGCCTTACCCAACGCATCCTGAACCAAGTATGTGCCCAATAGCCTAGCCTCGCCCGGCTCAAACCAACCAATAAGAGATCTGCACCTCCGACCATATAAAGCCTCATATGGAGCCATCTGGATACTCGATTGATAACTATTATTATATGAAAACTCCGCGAGTGGCGTAAACTGGTCCCATGAACCCCCAAAATCAATGACACATGCACGCAACATATCCTCCAATAGTACGCTCCGACTATCCGTCGATCTGAGGATGAAACGTTGTGCTCAACTCGACCTGAGTACCCAACTCTCTCTGTACGGCTCTCTAAAACTGAGATGTGAACCGAGTACCTCTGTCAGAAATGATCAAAACTAGAATCCCATGAAATCGGAAAATCTCCCTGATATAAATCTCAGCTAACCGCTTCGAAGAATAAGTAGTACCAACAGGAATGAAGTGCGCGGACTTGGTCAGCCGATCCACAATAACCCATATAGCATCAAACCTCCTCGAAGTCCGTGGGAGTCCAACTACGAAGTCCATGGTGATCCGCTCCCACTTCCACTCCGGAATATCAAATCTCCGAAGCAGTCCACCTGACCTCTGATGCTCATACTTGACCTGCTGATAGTTGAGACACCAAGCCACAAACTCGACAATATCTTTCTTCATCCGCCTCCACCAATAATGCTGTCTCAGATCCTGATACATCTTCGCGGCACCCGGATAGATGGAATACCGCGAACTATGGGACTCAGCTAGAATCAAATCTTGAAGCCCATCCACATTGGGCACGCAAATCCGACCCTGCATCCTCATGACCCCATCGTCACCAATAACTACATCCTTGGCATCACCGTGACGGACCCTGTCCTGAAGAACAAGCAAGTGTGGGTTATCATACTGGCGTGCTCTGATCTGATCATAAAGAGAAGACCTGGAGGATACACAAGCCAATACCCGCGGAGGCTCTGATAGATCCAATCTCACCAACTGAACTGCTAAAGCCTGAACATCAAGTGCTAAAGGTCGCTCTGCTATTTAGGCTAAACTCTCCGCTCTGCGACTCAGGGCATCGGCCACTACATTGGCCTTCCCCGGATGATATAAAATAGTAAGGTCATAGTCCTTGAGAAGATCCAACCACCTCCTCTGACACAAATTCAGATCCTTCTACTTAAGCAGAGTCTGCAAACTACGGTGATCAGCGAAAATCTCACAATGCACTCCATACAAATAATGACGCCCAATCTTCAAGGCGTGAACAATAGCTGCTAGCTCAAGATCGTGCACTGGATAATTCTTCTCCTGAGCCTTCAACAGTCTGGACGCGTAGGCAATCACCCTACCATCCTGCATCAAAACTGCTCCAAGGCCAACTCTCGAGGCATCGCAGTAAACTGTATAAGAACCTGCACCCGTAGGCAAAATCAATACCGGAGTTGTAGTCAAAGCTGGTTTGAGCTTCTGAAAGCTCCCCTCACACTCCTCAGTCCACTTGAACTGAGCACCCTTCTGGGTCAGTCTGGTCATAGGTGCTACAATATATGAGAATCCCTCGATGAAACGGCGATAGTACCCTGCCAAACCAAGGAAACTGCGAAACTCAGTAGCTGATGATAGTCTAGGCCAACTCTGCACCGCCTATACCTTCTTCGGATCAACCTGAATACCCTCATTGGACACCACGTGCCCCAAGAATGCTACCGAATCAAGCCATAACTCACACTTCGAAAATTTTGCATACAATCTCTTCTCTGTCAAGGTCTGAAGCACAACTCTCAAATGCTGCTCATGATCCTCCCGAGATCGGGAATACACCAAGATATCATCAATGAACACGATATCGAAAGAATCCAGATAAGGCCAAAATACACTGTGCATCAAGTGCATAAAGGCTGCTGCGGCATTGGTCAGCCCAAATGACATAACCAGGAACTTATAATGACCATATCTAGTCCTGAAAGCAGTCTTCGGGATGTCTGGCCCCCGAATCTTCAACTGATGATACCCGGAGCGCAAGTCAATCTTAGAAAATACTCTGGCACCCTGCAACTGATCAAACAAGTCATCTATACAAGGCAAGTCTTCACCGTAACTATATTCAGCTGCCGATAATCAATACACATACACATAGAACCATCTTTTTTTTTTACAAACAACACCAGTGCACCCCAAGGTGACACACTAGGCCTAATGAACCCCTTATCTAGGAGTTCCTGAAGCTGCTCCTTTAATTCCTTTAGCTCTGCTGGTGCCATACGATAAGGTGGAATATAAATAGGCTAAGTGCCTGGAACCAGGTCAATACCAAAATCAATGTCCCTGTCAGGCGGCATGCCCGGCAGGTCTGCAGGAAACACGTCCGGAAAGTCACGGTCCACAGGAACCAAATCAATAGCGGGAGTCTCACCACTGACATCCCTCACAAAAGCCATATACGATAAACACCCCTTCTCAACCATACGCTGAGCCTTCAGGTAGGAAATCACCCTGCTAGGCACATAATCAAAAGAACCTCTCCACTCAACCCTCGGACATCCGGGCATAGCTAAGGTCAAGGTCTTAACGTGACCATCAAGAACATCATGACACAGAGATAATCAATCCATGCCCAATATCACATCAAAAAGCTACCATGCTGAGTAACAGTATGTCCACTCGGGGTCTCCAAACCCCCTATAGATATCACACACGATCGATACACACGGTCCACAACAACAGTATCGCCCACCGGAGTCGTCACATGAACAGATGTAACTAAGGACTCACGGGGTCCAGAAAATGGGCAAAATATGAAGAAACATAGGAATATGTAGAACCATGGTCAAATAAAGCCAAAGCATCTCGGAAATAGACTGAGACAATACCTGCGATCACTGCATCGGAGGCCATAGCATCTGGCCTGGCTGGAAAGGCATACATACGGGCCTGACCTCCACCTGCTCAACCTCCCCCTCTAGGGCGGCCTCTAGCTGACTGACTGCCACCCCTGGCTGCCTGGGTGGGTGGTGAAGTAACTGGAGCTGAAGTCGAAGGTTGGCTCCTCAGCTGAGATGGACCTCCAAGAAGATGAGGATGCTGCCTCTTCATATGCCCGAACTCTCCACACTCATAACAGCTCCTTGGAGCTAGCGACTGGGACTGAAATGAACCCCTGGCACCAGAATGGCCACTAGGAGAACCATGCATAGAAAAACCCTGAGCTGATGATGCTCGAGTTGTGCTCTGGGCTGGAAGGGCACCGAATGAAGAATGGCCTGGCTGAAAACTGCGGGGACCATGCCCCGAAGATGCACCACTATAGGTTGGGCGTCCTGACTGAGGAGGCCTGAATGAACGACCTCTACCATGCTGAAACTGCCCCTGGAAGGAGAACCACTAGAACCACCCGATCCACGAGGCCTCTTGGCCTCCTTCTCTACCCACTCCTGGCGGCGAACCGACTCAATATCTCGAGCAATATCAACAACCCGCTCGAATGTAGCATCTGATACTCTCTCCCGGATCATGAAAAGGCAGAGCTGATAAGTAAGGCCATCTATAAACCTCATAATCCTCTCCCTATCAGTAGGGACCAACTCGGTGGCATGACGAGCCAACTCCGAAAACCGCATCTTGTATTGCGTCACTGATAGCTCTCCCTGATGCAGCTGCTCAAAAAGCCTGCGCTGCTCCTCCCTGTGTGACTATGGTACATATTTCTCCAAAAAGATAGTGGAGAATTGCGCCAGGTGAGGGGTGTTGAACCAACAGGCCTACGCCTCTCAAAAGACTCCCACCAAGTGAAAGCAGCACCAGAGAACTGAAAAGTAACAAATGAGACCCTACTAGTCTTCAAAATCCCAGCAGTACGCAGCATCCTGTAGCACTTATCTAGAAAACCCTGGGCATCCTCGCCCTCAGCACCACTGATGTCGGAGGCTGTAGTCTACTAAACATCTCCAGTCTACATTGCTCATCATCTAGCATAGCTGGGACCACGAAGTCCTGAACTGGAGCAACCGGCTGGGCTGGAACCGCCCCCGGTGTCTGCTGGCCCTGAGTAGCCTGCTCATGTGTCCGGGCAAATGGAGTCTGACTGCCTCCCCCGGTCTGAGAAGTAGCGGCAACTGCCTGAGCAAGGGTGGTACACACCGACAAGATCTGAGCCAAGGCCTCCTGAAGACCCGGAATAACAATAGGCACTGCCGGTGCCTGAGCCTGTCCCGCTGGATCATCTACGGCGGGAACCTGATCCTGAGTAGTAGGGGGAACAACTGATACTGCCCTGGCTGCCGCACAGGCTGGCCCTTACCTCTACCACGGCCTCCACCGCGGCCTCGGACCCTCGCTGGTCTAGCTGGTGGCTGATCGCCTTGATCGATGGCGCGAGTCCTCACCATCTGTGAGAGAATGAAACAACAGAAGTTTAGATTTCCAGAATCAATCAAATGGCATGACAGAATTCAAGAAAAATGAGATTGTTCCTAAGGGTTCTGTAGCATCTCGAAGATAAGTACAGACGTCTTTATACCGATCCACAAGACTCTACTAAACCTGCTCATGACCGTTAAGTCCTATGTACTCTAGGCTCTGATACAAACTTGTCACGACCCCAAAATCCTAAGCCGGCCGTGATGGCGCCTATCATGGAACTAGGCTAGCCAACCATTTCAGATTATCAATATATCCCATAATTTCACCAAAATTTAACAAATTTTAAAATATCAAAAAGAGATAAATAAATACACACTTTCCCAAAACCTGGAGTCAACTGTCATGAGCATCTAAGACTGAAAATACAATGTACAACAATGACTTGCTACAACAAAAGTCTGAGGTACAAAAGACCAAAAGAAACTATGATCTGAGGGAAGGAAAGGAGGTGAGCTGGGGACGCTGAGCAGCTACCTCAATCCTCGAACAACTCCAAGCTCGTCCGGAGATCAACTAGTGGGATGGTCCGGTACCTGGATCCGCACACAGAGGTGCAGGGAGTAACGTGAGTACGCCAACTCAGTAAGTAATCAATGTAACTAAAAACTTGATTGTAGTGACGAGCATTTTAAATCATATAATCCATATAATGAATAACAGTGGAAGTGAACAAATCAAGTCAGAAATCTACAATTTCCGAATATTTCATAAAACCCCGGTTTTCATTTAAAAATCTTGTAGGAAAACTTTTATCCTACATTTATTATCATAGGCTCAGTGTAAAGAAGAGTGAAAACAACATTTTCATAGAATATAAGCCCCTCGGGCACAGTATCACTCACAATAATGCCTCTCGGGCAAGCCTCTTAGTCACTCGTGACTCCACTATCAGTATCTCATGCTCTCACATAACACTCGTACTCAGTAAGTACCATGAACACACACAACTGCTGCGGCGGACAGCCCGCTCCACTATATATATATATATATATATATACTGTTATGGCGTGCAGCCTGATCCATATATATAACATATATTGCTGCGGCGCGCAGCCCGATCCATATAATAGTCGACTGCGCTCACTGGGGGTGTACAGACTCCTGGAGGGGCTCCTTCAGCCCAAGAGCTATATCCGCTGCGGCGTGCAGCCCGATCCAATATACATATTGTTGCGGCGTGCAGCCCGATCCATATATATAACATTTATTGCTGCAGCGTGTAGCCCGATCCATATATATATATACTCTATATTGTTGCGGCGCGCAGCCCGACCCACATATAATATATAACACATATATTGCTGCAGCGTGCAGCCCGCCCCATAATTATCCTCACATACTCGGCTCTCGGCCTGACTCAGTCACCCTCACAAGCCGCTTGGGTATTTTATCTCGACTTACACGACTCAGCCCAAAATACTTTCCAGAGTTTTCAAGCATTGTGATAACAGTAAAAATAACGACAATTAGAAAACAATGACTAAGTTCATAATTTACTAACATGATAGTGGTAGAATAGTTTAAAAGTACCCCCTGAGGGTTTAAACAGGTCGACACAAGGCCCCAAACATGGCTCACAGCCCATAACAAGTATAAACTTCTAAAAGACAGGATGTCGTGAGGTTTCAAATCGAATACGCGGCTTAATAGTCGCTACGGGACGGACCAAATCACAATCCATATCAGTGCACGCCCCCACGCTCCTCACCTAGGGTGTGTGTCACCTCATTTATCAACACATTATCAAATAACGGGGTGTCATACCCTCAGGTTTAGAATTACAATCGTTACTTACCTCAAAACAGCCCAAAAGCTACTCCGCGATGCGCTTGCCCCTCGAATTGGCTCCCAAATGTTCCGAATCTAACCAAAACCAGATTAGCATCATCAATATACGCTAACGTAACAAAACCCAATCGAAAGATACAAATTTGTAACACAAATCTCGAAATTCAGCCAAACCCGAGCCCCGGGCCCACGTCTCGGAACTCGATAAAATTTACATCACTAGAATCCTCGACCTCCCACGATTCTATACATACCAAGAACACTAAAATCGGACCACGATTGCCCACTCAAATCCTCAAAAGAAAATTCCAAATTACATGCACCTTTCTTCCCCAATTTTGGATTTAATTTCAATCATTTTCTGGTTTAATTACTTAGAAAACGATATAGAAACGAGTTATGAAGTTGGAAACCTTACCTCCAAGAGAGCCCCTTTGATTTCTTCTTCAAACCCTTTCAATTAGCTCTCAACCCGCTTGACAATGGAGGAAAATGATGAAAAACTTCGCAACAATGGGCTTTAAAACATTCTGCCCAGCACTTAAAATCCCTTCAGTGCGATCGCGACTCTAGCCACGCGATCGCGATGCACAGACCAGCCAACTCAATGCGATCGCATACCATTACACGCGATCGCATAGAACAAACTCTCCACCCCACACACATGCCTCAGAACCTCTATGCGATCGCATACCATTACACGCGATCGCATAGAACAAACTCTCCACCCCACACACATGCCTCAGAACCTCTATGCGATCGCACCAGCACCCACGCGATCGCACTGCTTTACCTGACCAACCTATGCGATCGCATACCATTACACGCGATCGCATAGAACAAACTCTCCACCCCACACACATGCCTCAGAACCTCTATGCGATCGCACCAGCACCCACGCGATCGCACTGCTTTACCTGACCAACCTATGCGATCGCAATCTTAACAACGCGATCGCATAGAAAAAAATGCCTGTCCCACTCTTTTACTCTATGCGATCGCGGATGAATCCACGCGATCGCAGTGAAGAATTCACTGCTACTAAAACACCAGAAAACAACAGGCTTCTTAAGGCTAAAAAGTGCCCGTTTGAGCATCCGAAATATCCCCGAGGCCCCCGGGACCTCAACCAATCCTACCAACACACCCTATAACATCATTCAAACTTAGTCGAGCCTTCGAAACACCAAAAACAACAAGAAAACACCAAAATTACATCAAATTCAAGCCTTAAACTTTGAAACTTCTAAATTTCGCGAATGATGTCGAAACCAACCAAAACACCTCCGATTAACCTGAAATTATGCACACATATCCAAAATGACATTACGAACATGTTCCAACTTCCGGAATTCTATTCCAACCTCGATAGCCTATTTTTCACTGCCAACCAGAAATCGCCAAAAACTAACTTTCGCCAATTTAAGCCTAATTCTACACCGGACATCGAAACTTCATTCCGAACACGCTCCTAAGTCCCAAATCACCTAACGAAGCTATCCGAGCCATGAAATCCGCATTCCGAGGTCGTTTACCAATAAGTCAATTCCTAGTTGACTTTTTCAACTATTAAGCTAATTTAAGAGACTAAGTATCTCAATTCTCACCACGACCACTCCGAACCCGAACCAACCGACCCAACACAACATAAATAGACTAAGCAACATATGATAAAGCAGAAATGGAGCTAATCTCACGGAACGACCGGCCGGGTCGTTACATAAAGTACTCGTTTTGTTGGGGAAAAATACTTTTTCTATTTTAGGAAAAGAAAATGTTTAGTGGCCGTTTTTTTTGGTTTCCCATTCGGTGTCCGGTACCCGCATTGGAGCCCGACTATATCCGGATTTGCGCCGCGTAGGGCCCCATTCGGGAGGAAGTGCTCCCTACCAAGGATTTTTCATACCCAGGGCTCGAACCCGAGACTTCTGGTTAAGGGAAGTGCAGTCCCTTCCGCTGCATAGAATTGTGAAATTCCGAAAAAAATTGAAAAACAATCGAGAATTTGGAGCAAATAATTGATTACTTCTTGAAAAGATATTGTTCTCTTTTATTTAACCTAGATTTTAGAAATTAAAGACAATTTGATTCCTTCTTGAAAACTATTTTTCTTAATTATTTATGGTAGGATTTTTAGGGTATTTTTACCTTTTTTACTTATATTAATGTTTTACGAATATTTTATTTTTCTTTGAACCATGTAAATCAAAGTGTATTTCGTAATTCATATTAGATACAATCATAATTATACTCAATATATTTATTTTTATTTAAATTAGGAATTGCTAAAATATTTTGAAGACAATTTTGTTCCTTCTTAAAAAGATAATTTTTTTATTAAACTTATTTCTGAAAAAATTATTTCAAAGGAATCAAATTGATAAGACAATTTGTTAGAGACCCTTGGCTACTGCTTGGTTGTCAGAAACGAGCATACTTCAAAGGTAAAAGTAGATATAATTTCCTTTTTACGAATTTTGAAGGAATTATAGTTTAATTCAAATTAGTTTTTTTTTCTTTCAAATTTTGGAGTACGTTTTTTTTATGGGCAAAAAAGATCTAGAAAAGTCGAAGTTATTTATTTATAGTAAATTTTAATAGTTTTAAATATTATGAGTTTCTACATAGTTCATATAAGAAAAGATTTAATAACCATAATCTTATTTAATTTTAAAATCCTATATATTAAGAAAATAATTAAATTACAACTTTGTCTAATGTGAAAGTTAATTTTGAAAGGTAAACAAAGTGAACGATATTTCACTAAGAACTTTCGTGCTTTTAATATATATATATATATATATACTAGATAGATGCAGCGGGTGCACAACACGGGCCCAACATGTTAGGTTAAAAAGGATTGCAGAGCTATGAAGTAAACAATAGTTGTAACACATAAATAATCAAGCCACTATTACATGTAATGTCGTTTATTGCTTCTTAGAGAAGTGGAGATTACGTTCTCTGCGACTCCCACAAGTTCCAAGGGGAAGAACAGAAGTTATTAAAAGTCTTTAGACAAAACGTATACATAGTGAAAAGTATATCTGGAAATCATATCTATCTAGCAGGATTGTGCTATACTTGACCTCTTACATCTGCTTCACTTGCTCAAACCTGCACAGTGTTACTAATCAAATGCCGTTTTGCAGCCAAGATTCCTGGTGCTGCAACCCGACCACGCCTCGATAAGAATAGATTCGTTTGTCTAGAACATAAATAGAGGTGCGAATAAATGGAAAGTAAGAAACAAAACCATGACAGAACCAGTACTTACATTTCTCACATCAGTTTTCACCAATATGAATCTCACTTGGTATTAGTCAAGTAACCATACCTGAAAATAATATAATATAGGAAGCATGGAAGAAGCAAAGAGGATTAACTGTCAGTACCAAAACGAATAACAAATTCTCCTCCTTTAAAATACCAAAAATTGAGTTTCTTCTGATAAGCACTATAATGTGCATTCACACTTTGCTGTTTTCGATTGGGATATAGCAAAGTAAGAAATGACTCATTATTTTTTTCAACTAACAACTGTAATAGACAACAAATGAAATGTCAAAAAGAAGACGCTATTCCGACTCGTTATCACAAAGACGTTATTCCGATTCATGATATCAATATTCTTGCAGTATGAACTAAACTAAAGCAAATTGTGCACCAACAACAGGCAATTATAGTATAAGAAAATAGGAATAAGCACGATTTTACATAATATTCATCCACGTGTAGTATATCAACTATGTTCTTCATGTTCTCTAGCTAGTGCTAGGAAGAAATGTCTGACACTAAGTTGAAGTTGTAGTACATTCTTACTGCCCCAAAAACAAATTGAATAAGAACCAAATAATGAGCATTTGTCTGTTCTCTTTCTCGACCAATCTATTTCCCGCCTTCACTTCTGTGAGTAGTGCCTTATCTTCTGCATCTGGTTTTGGTTCTTCTAGCAAGGGACCTGCAAATAAAAAAAATTACAGCAATAACAAAGAGATAGAAAAACTATATAAGAGTAACAAAGCAATGACGAAGCAAGAATACTGACATAGGATCGATGGAATAACACCATAGAACCCATGAAATTAAGAATTTTGATGAATTCCTAAACCTTACTTGAACCAGCAAAGAGGTAAAGGTCATGATCAGAACAAAGATAGAAAATGATACATGGCTACTCATCTTCAGATTAAAAGCAACGTTCCAAGATTTAACAACCACGTCTCAATTAAGCATGTAAAAAGTCTCAAAATAAAATAGGAAATATAATATATATATATATATATATATATATATAAAGAGATTGAAGGTGTCAATTTTGACTTTTCCATTGACCAGTTGTCCGGTATTTACAAGTTTGAGTCAACTCACAATCACGTGAAGTTCAATATTGCGTAGAACTGATTTTATATTTTTACTCAAATTTCCAAAAATAGAAATATTTTAACAAAGCTTAAAAACTTGAATAAAAATTTGGCGAAAAGATTTTTCTCCCGTTTCCGAAACAAACGCAAAGATACCAGGCCAAATTCTCATTCACTTTTTGTATACGGTTAAACTCGAGTATGTTCGATTTTATGGGCTCGAGGGACTGTCTCGAGATTAAACTCATAAGGAAGCGAGCTCGAGCTCGAAGATACAAAGACCGAAAGATCGAGATCGGGCATGACCAACATCAAGCAACATAATAGCGAGATATCAGCGATTGACCATAGATCTCAGCGAGAATCTCGGGAGTGATGGAACCGCTAACGGTTATTGACATCAGTCATGGATTTTATTTTTGAAATTAGAGTTGTGCCTTATTTAGGATTTCTCTACTATATAAAGGGGAACCCCGTTCATTTGTAACCATCATATATACTTACTGAGAAATAATAATACGCTGCTCTTTACTTGCTTACATTTTGGCTACTATTTTTATTGTTTTTAACATCTGATCTCGAGCTTGTTCATAATCGAGGTCGATATATCGCTGCAACACCAGTTTTGACTTATCTTTACCGTTCAATTCATTTATTTAATCTGTCATTTATCAATTGGTATTGAATCAGATCACGTATCCTTAAAACCACATGACAAGTTTAATTGTTGACCGTATTTCGAGGTAAACAGTTTGGCACCCACTGTGAAGCTAAGGATAATAGTGATCATTCAGTGCTAATTCTGGTAAAACACACTATTTTACACTTTTTCTTGTCAAGGATTTTTGTTTTCAGGTTGAATCATGTCAAACTCACAAAACACATCTGCATACAGCGACAATGGCCTCGGACTCCACGGAGAAAACGAGAATCTTATCGCTCCAGGAATCGAGATGCCGCAGGCTGACCTCGGAGGAACACCGCCCGGCAACCCGGTTGATGTCAGTTCACATGTTGCTTTGAATGCAGACTTAGGCGCATACCCCGAAGGAAGTGTACGCAGAGAAGGTCGAACTGACGGTCGAGGTGCACAGGGAAGAGGAGACGAAGGAATCAGTCTCCAAGTAATATTTCGAATGCTTCAAGCCCAACAAAACGCTATTTCTCAATTGCAGAATCAGCACATAGCACCAAGTAGGGTTGAACAGGAGGTTACTCACCGTACCGAGCAGGTGCCTGAAAGATCGGGTGATAATACCTTGACAACCTATCCTGCCATATTGAGGATGCTCGAGGAGCTCACTAAGAGAATAGAATTGGGAGAGAAGAAAATTGAGGCCAACGATAAGAAGGTGGAAACCTACAATTCCCGAGTTGACCAGATACCGGGGGCACCATCGATCTTAAAAGGAATGGATTCCAAGAAGTTTGTGCAAAAACCATTCCCTCCGAGCGCGGCTCCGAAGCCCATACCAAAGAAGTTCTGTATGCCCGATATACCTAAATACAACGGGACCTCGGACCCCAATGAGCACGTTACTTCTTATACGTACGCCATAAAAGGTAATGATTTGGAGGATGACGAAGTCGAGTCTGTATTGCTGAAGAAGTTCGAAGATACCCTGTCGAAGGGAGCCATGATTTGGTATCACAACTTGCCACGAATTCTATCGATTCATTCGCCATGTTGGCGGATTCATTCATAAAAGCACACACTGGGGCCATAAAGGTTGCAACAAGAAAATTAGACCTCTTCAAAGTGAAACAGAAGGATAACGAGATACTAAGGGACTTCCTATCTCGATTCCAAATGGAACGCATGGAGTTACCACCAGTCACTGATGATTGGGTTGCTCAGGCTTTCACCAAAGGATTGAATGACGGAGTTCGATAGCATCACGCCATTTGAAACAAAATTTGACAGAGTACCCAGTTGTGACTTGGGAAGATGTTCACAACCGATATGAGTCGAAGATCAGGGCCGAGGACGACCAATTGGGATCCTTTTCAGGCTCAGTGCATCCAAATCGGTCGACAAGTAAAAATCAGAGGGATGTCGATAGAGAATCGAGGTCGAATAAAGATCGGTACCAACCATATATTGCAGATCGAAGGAATAACGGTCAGGGACGCAACTCCGCCCGGAACGATCGAAGGAGTGACCGAGGGTAAAATTCTCGAGGACTTATGAGTAAAACTGGCTTGGACAAATATGCAGATCCCACAGAAGCACCTCGGCTAGCAGAGTACAATTTCAGCATCGATGCATCGAGGATTGTCTCAGCTATCGTAAGGATCAAAGATACTAGGTGGCCCAGATCGATACAGATCGATCCCTCTCAAAGGAACCCAAATCTAATGTGTAAATATCATGGCACACATGGCCATAGGACTGAAGACTGCATGCAGCTGAGGGAGGAAGTAGCTCGACTATTCAACGAAGGCCATCTTCGAGACTTCCTCAGTGATCGAGCTAAAAATCACTTCAGATAAAGATATGCCAATAGAAAAAATGAACAAGAAAAACCTCAGCATGTTATACACACGATCATTGGCGGGGTCAACGTCCCACAAGGACCTATATTCAAACGCACAAAGGTGTCTATCAGCAGATAAAAAAGGACTTGAGACTATGTGCCCGAAGGCTTTTTATCATTCGATGACGAAGAAGCGGAAGGCATTTCTGAGCCACACAACGACGCCCTGGTAATTTCTATTTTATTAAATAAAGTTCAAGTTAAGCGTGTTTTAGTGGATCCAGCTCGGCAAACATCATCAGATCGAGGTTCATAGAACAGCTCGGCCTGCAGGACCAAATTGTACCTGCATCTCGAGTCCTAAACGGCCTCAACATCGCTAGTGAAACAACGAATAGGGAGATAATCCTACCAGTAAATATGGCTGGAACTATCCAAGATACGAAATTCTATGTCATCAAAGGCGACATGAGATGTAATGCACTGCTCGGAAGGCCTTGGATCTATAACATGAGGGCAGTACCATCGACCCTTCACCAAATGATGAAGTTCCCAACGACGGATGGTGTGAAAATGGTTTATGGGGAACAACGCGCTGTAAATGAGATGTTTGCATTCGATGAGGTAACACCGATATCAACACTTTCGACTTTAAAAAATCGAGCGCCAAAGATAAGCAGACGGTCATATAGCAATCACCGCCCACAGCCTCGACCAAATCGGAGAAACAGGTAGTGGAAGACGAAGAAGAGGATTTTCTAACTACTCGGGCTTTTGTTGTTCCCGAAGAGTCAGATGCAACCAAGTCAACGGTCGAGGAGCTGGAACAGGTGATACTAATTGAGTATCTGCCCGAACGAAAAGTATATCTGGGAACGAGGTTAACCCCCGAACTCAAAAAAAACCTCATTCAATTCCTTATTGATAGCATGGATTGCTTTGCGTGGTCCTATTTAGACATGACAGGAATCCCATCGGAGATAACAACTCATCGACTCAACCTGGACCCCAAGTTCAGACCGATAAAATAAAAGAGAAGACCCCAGTTCGAGGTAAAGCACGCCTTCATAAATGACGAGGTAACCAAACTTCTCAAAATAGGATCTACTCGGGAGGTAAAATATCCCGAATGGTCGGCTAATGTAGTCGTAGTTCCCAAAAAGGGAAACAAACTCAGAATGTGTGTTGACTATAAGAACTTGAACAAAGCATGTCCGAAAGACTATTTTCCATTGCCTAACATCAATAGCATGATCGATGCCATGCAGGCCACGAGATCCTTACCTTTCTCGACGCCTATTCTGGGTACAATCAAATCCAGATGGACCCAGAAGACCAAGAAAAGACTTCTTTTATCACTAAGCATGGGACCTATTGTTATAATATAATGCTCTTCGAGCTAAAAAAGGAGCTACATATCAACTCCTAGTTAACAAAATGTTCGAAGAATAAATAGGTAAATCAATGGATGTTTACATTGATGATATGTTTGTTAAGTCCCTGCGCACAGAGGATCATTTGACTCATTTGCAGGAAACATTAGAAATCTTGAGGAAGTACAACATGACGCTCAACCCCGAGAAATGTGATTTTGGGGTCAGTTCGGGAAAATTCCTCGGATTCATGGTGTCAAATCGGGGAATCGAAATCAACCCCGACAAGATTAAGGCCATTGAGGACATCACCATCGTAAACAGTGTACAAGTCGTACAAAGGTTAACCAGACGGATGCTGCCTTGGGTCTATTTATTCCGAGGTCATCGGATCGGAGCCACAAGTTCTTCTCCTACTCAAAAAGAAAAATGACTTTGCATGGACTCCGGAATGTCAACAAGCATTGGAGGAATTGAAACAATACTTATCGATCCCACCTCTGCTCCACACTCGAAAGTCAGATGAGAAGCTTTACTTATACTTGGCGGTGTCCGAGATAGCGGTAAATAGTGTTCTGGTTCGAGAAGAGCAAGGTACGCAGTTTCCTGTTTATTACGTAAGTTGAACCTTAGGAGATGCTGAAACTAGGTGTCCACACTTAGAGAAGTTGGAACTTGCATTAATAAGCGCATCTAGAAAATTAAAACCTTATTTCCAGTGTCACCCCATATGCGTGATAACCACTTATCCACTCCAAAAATTTTTGCACAAGCCCGAATTATCGTGCTGATTGGCCAAATGGGTTGTCAAACTCAGCGGGTACGATATCGAATATCAACCCCGAACGACCATCAAGTCTCAAATTTTGGAGTTCTTTGTGGCCGATTTTATGCCAACCCTCGTACCTGAAGTGGAAAAGGAACTTCTACCAAAATCAGGTACATAATCGGGGGTATGGACCCTCTTCACGGATGGTGCCTCGAATGTGAAAAGGTCCAGACTCGACATTATTTTGAAGCCGCCCACGGGCAGTATTATTAGACAATCTATTAAAACTTCCAAATTGACTAACAACGAGGCCGAGTATGAGGCCATTATTGCAGGTCTCGAGCTAGCTAGAAGCTTGGGAGCGGAAGTCGTTGAAGCTAAATGCGACTCTCTACTGGTAGTGAACTAGGTAAACTGAACCTTCAAACTTGAAGAGGATAGGATGCAAAGGTACTTAGACATGTTGCAGGTAACCTTGCACCGTTTTAAAAAGTGGACTCTACAACATATACATCGAGAACAAAACACCGAGGTCGATGCACTTGCCAATTTGGGATCATCGGTCAAACAAGATGAGATCAGCTCGAGGACTGTCATCCAACTCTCGAGGTCTGTGATCGAGGAAGGACATGCTGAAATAAATTCTACGTGCTTAACCTTGGACCGGAGAAATAAATACATCGAGTACCTAAATAATGGAACACTTCCATCGGATCCCAAAGAGTCGAGGGCCTTATGGACTAAAGCTGCCCGTTTTACATTAGACAAGGACGGAACATTATACAGAAGGACGTTCGATGTCCATTAGTGATATGTTTGGGACCTGACTATGTTTTGCGAGAAATCCAAGAAGGCACTTGTGGGAACCATTCAGGCGCCGAGTCACTAGTTCGAAAGGTCGTCAGAGCAGGATATTATTGGGATAGTATGGAAAAAGACTCTAAGGAGTTCGTTCAGAGATGCGACAAATGTCAAAGGTTTGCACCAATGATCCACCAGCCCGCCGAACAACTTCACTCGGTCCTATCCCCGTGGACATTCATGAAATGGGGAATGGACATCGTCAGCCATCTGCCATTGCCCCCAGGTAAAGCTAAGTTCATTTTATTTATGACTGACTATTTCTCTAAATGGGTTGAAGCACAGGCCTTCGAAAAAGTTAGGGAAAAGGAAGTGATAGATTTCATATGGGATCACATCGCATGTCGATTCGGGATACCCACTGAAATAGTATGTGGCAACGAAAAACAGTTCGTTGGCAGCAAAGTAATTAATTCCTCAAAGATCATAAAATAAAGAGGATACTGTCAACACCGTATCACCCTAGTGGGAGCGGGCAAGCCGAATCAACGAACAAGACTATCATCCAAAACTTGAAGAAAAGGCTAAACGAAGCCAAAGGGAAGTGGAGGGAAATATTGCCCGAGGTCCAATGGGCATATCGAACGACATCGAAGTCCAGTACAGGAGAAACCCCATTTTCCTTGGTATATGGCTCTGAATTCTTGATACCGGTTAAAGTCGGAGAGCCCAACGCCAGGTTTCAACATGAAACAGAGGATTCAAACCACGAGGCCATGAATACCAGCCTCGAGTTGTTAGATGAAAAATGAGAAGCTGCACTCGTTCGAATGGCAGCACAAAAGCAACGAATCGAAAGGTACTACAACAGAAGAACCAACCTTCGACATTTCAGAGTCGGGTACTTAGTCCTAAGAAAAGTCACCATCAACACCCCGAGATCCTAATGAAGGAAAACTCGGCCCTAATTGGGAAGGACCCTATCAAATCCTCGACATAGTCGGGAAATGATCTTACAAACTCGGAAAAGTGAATGTCGAACCACTGTCGAATAACTGGAACTTATCACTTCTTAGGCGATACTATTGCTAAGGTATGAGTTGCTCTTTTCTTTCGTTTATATACATACGAAACTAACTCATTGTAGGAGTCGACCTAAGACATCGAGACCTCAGGTTTTAAAGTACGCATTGCCCTCTTTTTCCCTTAGTTCGATTTTTATCCCAAATAGGTTTTTCCGTCAAGGTTCTTAACGAGGCAACAATTATGTGCAACCTGAGGGTAATTCAACAGTAACCAAGGTTCTTTGGAATCAACCTCGAATACTGGGGGGCATCACCCTCAGATGTTATATGTTCGGGAAATGTACCTCGTATCGATGGGCCTCGATAGGAAAAATTTGTAATGGGACAAATGGTCGAATGAACCGTGTCCATATAGATTAGCCGAGCCCCGACAACAAGACATGTACGCATGTACAAATTATTGAAAGAAGCATTCTTTTTTCTCAAACATTTCGTGTTTCGGAGCAAATTTCTTACTATACAAATCGCATACTTATGATTCTGATCTATTATGCAAAACTAACACTTGTGAAAAATGGCTCAAGAGCCAAGCACAAATATACTTCGAACAATCGGGGATTGCTTACTCGAGTTACCTAAATTCGAAGTCACAAGACCTCAAAAAGGTATCCCTCAATATATAGGCCAAGGCCATTATACTCGGGGACTAACAAGTTCGAAATGTTAACGGGAAATAAGTCCAAGAGACATACTCGAAGGCTACAGCCACATTAAAGGCTACGGCCATATTAAAGGATACATCCAAAATAACGCGTCTCGGAGATGTTTGAATTTCGCAATAAACAAAAGGCCTTCAAATACTTTGAAAAACCGGTTAAAAAAGGCTACCCTCGGCAAAGCAAATAAAAAAGGGGCTTCGATAAAATCAGCCCTCGAATAACTAAAAGGCTTCGATAATATCAGCCTTCGAAAAACCTCAAGGGGTATCAAATTATCTTAACACAAACACGTTGAGACACAAAATAGAAAAATAAGGTTCCGATCATCGGATCCTCAAAAAAGAAACCCAATGGGTATAAAAAATATATGCTAAGGCATAAAAAAATTTTCTCTAAGTCTTTTGGCCGAAAAGGGGAAAATAATAGCCATTTTCAAAGGCCGAATCGGCCCAATCAAAAGAGCCTAAGGGCCAATACGATTAGTGTTTGAGACCTCGTTCACACCCGATTCGTACCTAAAGGTTTCGTTATTCCGAGCCCGAATAAAGTGAATTATAGCTCAAGAATTCACCAAAACCCCCTAAGGGGTATATTGCTGTAAACTCAAAAATTACCCATCATTTGATAAGAACCTAAAGGTTCACTTCATTCTAAGCTCAAAATTCATTCGAGCTTGGTTATAAAGGTAATGCATCTATGGATTCAATCAAGACACTCGAGATAAAGTCTCGAGTGAATTTCTGAGCTCAGGGACTAATCCTCGTCTAACTAAAAGGAAAACCTGAAGGTCCACTCCGAATTCGAACCAAGGTTCACTTGGTTACCCATCACTTGGTAAAAACCCAAGGGTTGTTTTATTCTAAGTTCGGAACTTGCTCTCAAAGATAATATAGCCATGGCATCGACAAAGCCATCTAAAATATCGAACATATCGTTAGCTCGAGGATTCATTTTGTAAAACCTAAGGGTTTGATTCAAGTTCGAAGCAGTGTTCATTCAAACCACAATGATTAAAAATTTTCATAAGGCAAAGTAGAATCTACCAAGAGTCAGAGGCAAACTAGAAAAAATACTTGATATTTACAGAAAGTTCTTACAAGGGGAACACGGGGCCTTACACAAAAAAGATACAAAAGAAGAAAATCCTAAAGACCTAGTCCACCCCGGGATCCACATCTTCGGGAGCCACATCCTCGGAAGCCGCTTATTCGGAAGCCTCGTCCCCATCTTCTCCACTCTCGGACCTACTAGCGGAACCCTCTTCATCAGAAAGCAAGGCTGCAGCCTCAACCTCCAAAATTTTGGCATCTTCGATGTCAGCTGTGAGGTTGAAGCCACGAGCGTGCACGTCCTAGAGAGCCTCTCTTCGAGATTGTCTCCTAGCATGGTCGACAACACATGATAATCTAATTTCGGTAGTAGCGGAGATTTCTTGTGCCCGAAGATTGGCAGCCTCGGCATCTTCTCGATAAGAGGCCACAAGCACCTCTGCCTCAGCCTTAGCCTTTGCAAGCTCGGCGGCCAACTTGGCCTCAACCTCCTCGATCCTCCGGGCCTGGGCCAGGCTTTCCTCCTTCACACTTTGAAGTTGGCACTCGGCTGAAGTCAGTTGGGCCCAAAGTGCATCCTTCTCCGAGGCAAGACGCTCCATATGCTGTCTCCACCCCAGGGTTTCGGCCTCCTTCATCCTATCATCCTCTCGAAGTTGCTCCACCAGCTCACCCTTCTGCTGAATCTGCAAAGCCAAAAGGTTAATTACCAGAAATCAAGTTAACACAAAACAAGATATAAAGAAATTACGTTACCTTCGATGAGTTTAGTCTGATCTCGATGAGCTCTTGTAAGTTCAACTCAAAGGGTTATAATCCCCTCTTCCTTTTCAACGTAGATGAGTTTGAGGCCACCCGTCTCCTCTGTAAGCTTCTTGAGGTTGACCTCATATCGGGATAGCTCAGCCCGAGATTTGGAAGAGGCTTCTCGGTGGAGGACCATGGCCTATACACAAAGAAGAGAGTCAGGCTTGAAAAGATATGAATTAAATGCAAGTGTAAATACGAAGAGATGGAGCTTACTTGTTTCTGAAGCCGCAGAGCCTCGTCGAAAACAAACGATGTGTCTGGATCGGGACTATCGTCGACCCCGGCGAAGCACTCCCAGAATGTGTCGTTCCCTTCATAGTCTAGCCCCGCATCGGGAGTCCCCATGGACCGAGCATCTTGAAATTTCCCCTCGGAGAATGTAGGGCCTCGTAGCGAATTGCCAATATTTATTATCCCAAGTGAATCACTTGGGACATTATCTTCTCTCTGAAAGGCCTCGGGGCTAGACCCTTTGGGCACACCCACCGACTGATTATCACGAGGGGGGGGGGGGGGGGGGGGGGGGCATCCTCACCACCCGATTGCTCGGGGACATTTCTCAAACCCGCCTCCGAGATGCCCTCGGTCCGAGATTGAGCGGCCTCGAGCTCCACCAACTCGACGCTCCTGGACGCCTCAGTACTTCCCCTTTTTTGGGCCACCAGCAGGCAACCATCATCTTCACCCTCTTCATCCTCCTCTCGTAGCCGTTGAACTGCGTCAATACGAGGAGCAGAGGGCTCGACTTTTGAGAATAAACATGAAATTTCATTTCACTATTCTAAAGATAAACATCTATTTGAGAATAATTCAATCATAAAATTTCATTTTAAAATAAATTTAGAGCAAGTTTTCTACGTGTTCATGGCAAGTTAAGATGTATCAACAGATTTTTTTTAAAATAATAGATTGAAGAATTTTTGTTGCCGTGAAAGAAGAAATTGATTCTACATGGATCTTTTTGCACCTCTATTGCGTGCTTGAATGATTTGCATAGTAAATGAAAATAGCGGCTTATCAAGCTTCACTTCGGCGTGGCAATTTAAAAATTTGAAAAAAACCCGCCAGTATAAAGCCCCAATAATCGAATTCGCAGCGGTAATTCGCATTGCGGAGAGAAGTTTCGCGAAGAGATGACGAAACGATCGAGATCGACGAGGAAGTCATCTGCGGCGGATTCTCTGTCAACTCCGCCGGCGACCTCGGCTGCAAGTCTTGTCCAGCCGATGAGTGAGTCTCCGAAGCCATTCGAGTTCAATTTCAATACGTTCAACGCTACGCCAACATCGTCATCGAAGAAGAAGCTGAGGACTACTGGTTCTCCGGCTTCAGTCAAAAACCTGAAGTCGATAGCGGATCTGAAGGAATTTGCATCTTCTCAATTGGACTCTGTTAAGCGCCAGATTGAGCGATTGCACATGGAGATTCTCAAGGACCTCGAGGCTTCTCAATCTCGCCTTCAGAAACATCTCAAGGTCTCTCTCTCTTACACACACACGCACCCGTAGCCACGAGATTTTGAAGATAACATTATATTCATACATCCATCTGCTAGTGCTTAGGTCAGTGGTAGAGTTAGCTCTTATGCATACGTTAGGTGTGAGCGTGTGTAATAAATATGTATGTATGTCTCCTGGTAATGCTCTCGTATTCAAAGTGTACGGACATATATTGAATCCTTTATTTTGATTCCATATACTTTCTAGATGATTCACGATTTTAGGTTTTGGTATTTCCTGACGGAAACGCTATGTGATATGAGGTGATTTCCAACTAATTTTCTCAATTCGGTCATTACCAATTGTTTCCGGTTTGTTGATCTAGTTTTCGCAATTCGGTGGTCTATCAACTGTTCGGTGTTGTTGCTTTTGAGTTTTGAGATGCAGCTTTTAAGAAGTTGTCTCAGCGACTAGAATAGTGAATGTCCTAGAACATTCCCGAATATTAAAGTTAATCATTAGACGGATGATTAACTAATCTGATTCACTCACAATGTTAGATTTCTTATAAGTATTCCCCTCAGAATTTTTTTAATGCCAGGTAGATAGGCTTTAGATGAATAAGCTTATGGACTAAAATGTGTATATTTTGCATATATACGATATCTAGGTTCCTTGGCTCTCACAAAGATTCAAGCGTAACCCAGAGTTCTGTGCAATTATCTGTTGACATAGCGACATCTAGCACTGAAGTGTTAGTTTAGGCTCTTCTAAATGAGATTCCGATGTTACAGTACCAAATTATTTGTCCGTTTTGTGCGTCAATGGTGCAGTTCTTCGCGCTCTATTATTAAACATGAACCAGAATGTTTAACTGTACTTTATTGGAAAATGATACATAACAGACGTGCAAGTGGAGCTTGTTACATGCAAAGTAATTGTCTTCATTGCTGTCATCTTACTAAGAGAGAGCATCTAGTTTAACACCTTATTTATGTTACTGAAATAAAAAGAAATCTCTTTTAAGCTTTATGAGATTAGTCAATTTTGAGTTATTGACCTAAATTCAAGTAAATAAGGATTAGAATCTTGTCTTCTCTAAGTTGATCTCATGCTTTACAAGCTTCCATCAAGCTATGGATATAAACAAGATTATGGATAATCCATCGAATTACGTGATTTTCCACTGTTTCATGATTCCATTGTAACATGGGGTTTGATTGCATTTAGTGGTTATGTTAAGTAGTTTTCTCTTGGTGGCTCCATACATCATCATTTTGTTACTTTAACTTCTTAAGCAATTAAAAGGGCTAGAAGAACCATCTATGACCAGTTCTATAGATAATATAGCCAATTCTACACATCGGAGCTGTTTGATATCTGTTGTAAATGTGGTATTTCGTTACGCTTTCCTTCTAATTTTTGTGTTATTAAACAGATTCAGACACAAGGATGCCAGCAAGTGGCAGATGAAGCAGAAAGAGAGTATAAAAAGATGTCTGAGCGAATTAATGAAGGCAGGGATGCAATGAAGGTGAATCTTTCATTATAGATCTGCTAATACATTTCACAAGTCTGATCCTATTTAATCTCAGTTTCAGTGTCATTACCATTGGTTAATTTGATCTTTCCTTTCTAGGCTTTCATATTCAACGTTCATGGCAGAACTTCAAGCTAGTGGAGCTCGTTGTAAGTTCTTTATGTCAACTACGCTTTTTAGTAACTGCAACTGTACTGCTGCAAGTTTCTTAACAATGCTAAACACTATAATAACCTTGAAATATTTGGCTTTAACACCTGGGATAAGTAGATGAAGAAAGACTGTAGGTTACTTCTTCTTTCCTTTTTTTTTTTTTTTTTTTTAATTTAGGGGGTTGGGGGAGGTGGTTGGCCCGAAATGTTAACAGATTCTTCTGAATTGCCTGTCTGATAGGATGAACATCTTATAAAACTAGTTCACTTACATTACAGTGTGCAAACAAACCATCCCCGAGTTGTTGTCACAATCTGCCGAGAAAGCCATAGATACTCTCAAGAACCGTTATGGGATCCATTCAACTTCAGCTTGTTGAGTGCATTGGCAGTTTAGGTAATTTCTTTTGCTGTTTGATTGTCGTATCTATCTCAAAACCTGAACTAAGAATTATACAAGGCGATGAGTCTTTTAGTCACCTATCCTATATTTATGTTATTATATTTCCTGGTATATGGAACGTGGATTAGGAAATATGTTTCTTTCAATAATAGTAATCACCATACGCAACATGGTAGCCTGTATGAGCGTACAAAATCGGGGCATGTTCATTTTGAAGTATGTGAAATCTACCTGGGGAAAACGCCTATAGATTCCTTTCTCCTTATTCGTATGGCCATATCCCATATGGAACGCTTGTTAAGATCCTAGTTTGCTTTAAGTCATTATAACTCCTGTTTAGTAGTGTTTCACATGCAGTTATTTTATTTATTTCTTGGACTGTTTGAACTTAAGCAAAAAGTGGAAAAAATGGAATTTAGCTCTGGTAAAAAGGGAATATTTTTGACATATCAGAGGTAACTATTTGAAATCAGTACTTCCAAAATCGTTAAGTTTGCTTGGCTCCTATGCAGAATGATCGTTTTGCACCTTTTTAAGCCTTCACGCCATTGCTACCAGATAAAATTCCTTCTTTTCATCCTCTAAATCATTTATATACAGAAATTTGAGTACCAAGCCAGCACATATCCCTAAGGGTTGAAGCACTGATTGATAATAAATCATCTTTAGCTGGCAGCTGGCCTTTTGAGTGGAAAAGCATTCATCCTTTCTATTACATTGATGCAAACATTTTGTTCCTTTTTGTTTGGGTTGATCAATTGATTATCTGCCCGCCTGATGTAAAACATTGTCATTTGCTTTTGACTGACATTTTTCGAAACTCATAATCCATTTTTATTTGAGCTATATAATTTCTTGATAGGTGGAATCTAGTTTCTCTGAATATCATTAACTAAGACGGTGTAGGAGACTAGGAGTACATAGAGATAGTTCAATTGATTATCTTTTGAAGGCCTTATAATAGAGATTTAATCCATGAAATTCTAACTCCTTATTGCTGTTATCTTTTTGCAGGGATAATTTTCGAGTGAACGGATGGGAATAGGAAAACTGAATCTGAAAGGTGTTCTGAGACAGTGGGAGTTTAAAATTGCAGTTTTTTGAAGAATATGCACAACATTCAAATTTGAGTGCTTAGTCTTGTAAATTCATATCTTCTAGATGAATTGACTACCATCTTCCTGGTTCATCCACCCTTATATTGGCTTAATCTGGTAATTCTCTAGTGGAATACTATTTTCGTGCATATGCGACACAAAGCGAAGAAACGAAGATACTTGAAAATAATGAAAATTGTAAGAGTTTCTTTTTCCTTATATACACCGAGAGTACCGCACCAATTTATTTTACCAGTGAAAGAATTGCTTCTTAGCCTTTGGTCAACACTATTAGAAATTGGAGCTATGGCAACGCTTTTTATTGCTACCGTTCAGTAACCGTTGTCATAGGTGATCTATTATTACGATTTTAATCGTTACAAATAATTATTGGAATTAACGGGACACTTAGCCCACCATCTAAATTTTAATTTTAATTTTTTAGTTTTTATGTAAAGCCCTAATTTTACAAGCCATTTTGTAAAGCCCTAATTTTTATCGATCGGAATTACAAACAATTTTCTGGTCATCTTCAGCAAACGATTTCACATCTTCTCTCGTTATCCCCTTTCTTCCAGTTTCTCAGCACCGATTTTCCAAACGATTTCATATCATCTTTAGCAAACGATTGTTATAAGGAGCACATTAATATCCAGTCATCTTCATCTTCAGCCTCACACCGATTTCATATCTTCATCTTCCTTTCAGGTTCACATTATGAAAGTACACCCAAGCCGCTTCACCTCCACACCGATTTTGTAGGCTTATGATTTCTCAACGATTGTATGGTAAGGATTCTCTACTCCCTTTTCCCCTATTTGCTCTCCTTCTTAATTAGTATTTGTAAGGAGCAGCCTGTAAATCTTTCAATTTCTCAGCCTTCTACAGTTTTTTTTTGAAGAAAACAATATCTCTAATCCCCTGCTAATTTCCCCGTTCTTTACCCACGGCATGTTCGACAAATTTTTTGATCCTTTTACCTCTGAAAATCAGTCCAAATTTCAGTCAAAAGGCGGTCAAACTGCAGAAGATAGCCATTAGAGCAACTCCAAATTACCATCTCCTCTGATACGATCTCCTCCAGTCAATAGCTCTTCTCGCTTGTCAGCGCCATTACCGACTCGCTCGCTCTCGGTAAGTTGAGTAGTATTTTACTTCTCATTTTCAGTTCCTCTCTGTTTGCTCAATTACTCAAAATTCATTTTCCTTTCAAAAACCCTGGCATCGAGTTTCTACTTATTTACTAGTTCGCATCGAGTTTCTACTTCGTACGTGTAATTCGAGTTTTCTGGTTGCTTTTGTTAAATCATGTATCAACTGCTAAGCTTGAAATAAGGACTAAGGAGTTTGGTGTTAATGAGGTAAAGAAGTGAACCTCTACTTATGCATTTTAACTGTTTAGGAGGTCATTTACTTTAGTATATTTTTTTTGAAAGCAAGTTAGACTAGTTATAATAGTAACAAGTTGTTGTAGGTCTGCCCGCTTGCAAGAATTGTGCAAGTCTGGGGCCATCTGTCCAATCTATGCAAGTATTTTTTTTATACTTTGTAAATATGATTTGGCAAATAAAGCTTTTACAAATGACTTCAATAGTTTCAATTTAGGACTAGACTTAGGCTCTACAGATGTAGTAAAGAGAGCTAATAGTGGCATATTTCTTCCATAAACCATACGTAATTGCAAAGTTCTAAGTTCAGCATGCCCATCGTCTTTCAATGCTCCTGTTATTACATAGGTAGATAATATGTGAAGGTATTTTACATTCTTTTGTACATATCAGGGTATGTAGTTATTATTCTGTATCTCATCTAGTTGTGAAGCTAATAGTCTCCCTAGTTTGATTGTAATTAAGTTATTGTAGTAAGGTGAATGGAAATCTAGAGAATCTAGATATTTGCTGAAATAAGACAAACTGAAACGCTTGCTTGTATGTAACATTTCAAGTTTGAGAAATAATTTGAATGCAAATGGGAATAAAAAACCTATACTGTACCGTACTTTGGGCCAAGACGAGAGCCTAAAACAATGCCCTCAAAAGTAGCTTTTGAAGCGCATTCCTTCATCTGTTACCTATGCAAACAGAGTTTTGCTGTTTGCGCCACGATTGTTATTAAGTCAGTAATTTATTTTTCCATTCCTTTGGAAGTTCTTATGTTGTGTTCTCTCACTGCTGCCTAGAAGATTGTATTTGGAATGATCCATTCCACCCCGCTTCTGGTGTGGCACCTACTTCGATAAAATACTATCCTATCCCGTACGTTGGTACGACGTGTATAAATTGACATGGAAACTATCAGTTTTAAGAGAGAAAAGAGTTAGTAGTTGTAACCCGAGAAGGCCCACGAAAGAGAACTAAAGAGACACCATGGAAGGTATTTCCCATTTCTCGTAGAAGAAAAAGAAATCCGTAATCACATCTACGATTAGAAACATGGTTATTTAAAGGCATTTCATCACAGATCGGAACATCTTCTAGACACTGCCACAGCATACTAGGTGCACTCTTATCTTCAAGAAAAAGCAATCAAAATTTGTATCTGCTCCAAGAAAGGGTAAAACAAAATACAGCTAATTTGGTTAAACATCAAGAATTGTTACCAAAAAGCACTTGATCAAGGTTCTTGTTAGATACAAAACCCAAAAACCATAACTCTCTAGTCCTTCTATGCTACAACCCAAGAGTTTCACAACATTCTTGTGTTGAATACCACTGATAAAATTGACCTCGTTAAAGAATTCCTCTGCCAATTGGCGCGTATTGTACAATAATCTTTTCACAGCAACAATTTTTCCATCGGGAAGAATCCCTTTATATACTGAACCTAATCCCCCTTGCCTAACTTATTTAACGGATCAAAGCCGCCTGTTGATTTTTCTAACATTTCATACTTGAAATTTAGTTTCGATGTCTCAAGAGCCCGTGGAATCTTATGAACCCTCTTTTTACCTATGTATATCACAAATAACTAAGTTGCTCGGACATGTGTGCGGGTATCCGACACGGGTGCGGATCTAGAGGTCGGATCCTCCAAGATGTAAATTCTAAAATTGGGGGATACGGTTCCTAGTACGGATATGGGTGCGGATCCGACTAAAAATAATTCAAAAAAATAAAATATCTTTAAATTATGAGAAATTTTGTGAAATACTTATGTATAACTTGTAAAATATGAATTTCTTTTTTATTCTCAAGTTGTACATAAGTAGAAGATTGATTTCCTAGATAAGATATATTATTTTCTTCAAATTTACCCTAGTTTTGATTTTAATTTTGGGAATCAGTTGTATCTCGTCTCGAATTTTTCGTCTGTCGTGGTCAAAGTACCCAAAATTATTTGACCACATCCGGTACAGATTCCATATCCATACCCATACTAGTGTCGTGTCGACACGGGTGCGACACCTGAACTACCTTGTCAGAGCAACTTAGATTCATCAGATGATCCATCAGAACATGAACAAACATAAATTAATAGAGAATTGAAGATTTTGAAGACAACAGAGAAAGCGTGTAGCATGCATGTCATTTTTAAGGGTGTTTTGTGTAGCATGCATGTCATTTTTTTCAAGCCCTCTGGACTAAAAAATAAGTCTGATATTTAAGTGAAGAAGATTAGAGGAAAATGATTCTCCTTGGTATAAGGTGCTTTATTTTTGTAACCGAGAGGGATTAAAATCTTGTAAATAAACTGGACTTTGGTACTTATTTTGTTATGTTGTTCATTTGTAAAAATATAGTTACTGATTTATGCATGGCATGAGAGTTTTCATTAAGTATTGAATGAAAGATTTATCATTGTAAGTCTACGAGTCACGGTAAACTGGCATCAAGTAATTGCATTAAGTAATAGACTAGCGGATCTATAGAGATGACCCTCTTACAGTTCTTGCATCTATGTTACTCATATTCACTTTCTTGATGTTATCATTGCTTTTTGCACAATTTTCTGGTTACTGGGTTCTTTGAGATTTTCTGGTATTTTTCAAGCAAATCAAGCTTAATTTGGTCTCATATGTTGATAGAAGCTTAATTTGTTCATTTGGGTATCTCAGCTCTTTCTTGTTTTTACTAGTGAGAGATTGAAGCATTTAAATTTTGGCATATTTGTGAAGTTACTGGAGAAAACAAGTCCATTAACTTGATTTCTCAATAGTAAAAATCAAATCTTGATCTTAGGAGGTGTTGCTAGATGATGAAAACTGAAATTGTGTTTGTTCTAAGAGAATTGGGCTAGAGAATTTTTAGATAAGATTCTGTTGAAGGGATAATGACTTTATTTATACTTTTTTGTAGGTGGAGTAGATGAAGCAAGGGAAGATGGAGGCAGTGATGAAGATCTTGATCTTACTTTAGAGAATTTTGAATTGTTGATTGTTGATTGTTGTAGATGCATGCAGCAGTTTCTCGGAATGTTTGTTATCAAAACATTTTAAAACATTTAAATCTTGAAATATCAGATGTATGTACTTGGTAACATTTCATCACTATCTATGGATTTATTATTAGTTTGTTGGACAATTTGGATTATGAATAGTTTCATTTTTGTTATTTATATAAATTTTAGTGTTCTATAGTTTATTGTATATATATGTAAATCTTTATTTACAACATGCGGCAATATTTTCAATTCTATTAAAGTGTTACAGCTAACAGAACTGTTGCGATAGGACCTGCAAACCGTTCTAAAATAATCTAAAAACCATTGCAATAGGTAGTTCAACCGTTGCTATAGACCTGCAAACCGTTCCAAAATAATCTAAAACCCGTTGCAATAGGCAGTTCAACCGTTGCAATATCTTAAAGAAATCATTGCCATTTCTGTAATAGACGTAACAATTTAATAGATATAGCAATGATTATTGACCGTTGCATTTAACGTATGGTAACGGAAAGTAACAGTTGCAGTTGATAAGAATAATCGTTCCAACAGAAAGAGGGAAAATGGTTGCGATAGACTATACTATAGCAATATTATTTGAACCGTTCCAAAAATTGTTCCATAAGCTCTATAGGCATGCCAACTTGTGGAACGGGCACTGAACCGTTGCAATACATCTATGGCAATGGTTTACCTATCTATTGTAACAGTTTTTCATGCGTAGCCATAGGTGAATTTTTCAGCAGTGGCAAGCACTTGTTTTTTATAATTAGTCTACTTAAAATTTAAGCTTTTCAAAGTGGAGGTGGTGGAGAGATGGTCTGTCTATAAGTGGTCGATATGGACCTCATCTCCTCTTTCCCTGGAGAAAGGAATCATATAGTAGTAGTTTTAAATATCCAAAAGAGAAAGCTGATAGTCCATGCCATTTGAGATGTAATAATACAATAATTATTAGTTTCCAAAAAGTTTATAAAAATAAAATTATTCAATTATTGTCAAGGGCAGTACAATGTTAGGGTTAAAGCTGGATATAAGATAAGCTTTGTCCAAAAATAAAGATAAAAGACTATGCCCACCAACCGATAGAACAATATGAAACTGTAGGTTTACAGGGCGAAGAAGTTATGAAAACCTACTCTTATCCTAAAGTAGCATCAGCTTTACCATCCTTCCATAACAGATAGTTCCGACGTCAAGAGGTTGATATTATCCCTTGTGGACCAACAAAAGTTCCAGGGACTTGAGAATGGAACAAAAAAAATAGGGAGACAACGCTTTACGGACAAGAGATGCAACTACGTCAAAAGACATTCTCTCTCTTGCAAACATATTTAAGTAGTATTAAATATATTACAGAGGTACCCGATATTGTTATCGTCGATCAACATGAACCCATTGTCTCAAAATACTAAGCAGGATTAAACAGAATTTTGTGACAATTTCTCCCGAGAGTATTTTATTTCTTTGCCTAACGTCAAGCATGAAACAAATTCTCTCTCTGGGGAGAATGAAATTCAGAAAATTTGGCCTTTTCCTTGGCAGTCAATTTGGGGATATGGACTTAGCTCCGAATCCATTGCCATCAGACTAGAATGCCAGGGCGAGGCACTTTACTTTCTCTTTACAAAAATGAGACACTACACTTTCTCAAATATATTATAGAAGATATATCCTCTTAAACTGTGTAGATTTCGTGATTTCATCGATCACCATCTAGATTCTCAATGATGACGATGGAAGTTTCACTCAAACTTATTTATTCAAAATAAACAGGAAAAAGGTCCCTAAATGCCAACTTGCATTTTTAAGAAAACTTATGATTCATATTTTTGAAAATTAAAATTTTATTCTACATAAATTTTTCGATCTTACAGTGAAACGGTTTGAAGAAAATTTAAAAGTAAAATTTTATAGATATATATACATATCTTTCCCACCAGATATCGTCATTAAGAAATTCAACTAGGCAGTCATCCAGCTCTTTCAATTCAATTTAGAACTGTGGCTCAATTATCACATCTGGAAACACCAAATAAAAATAAATTAAATATATAATGTAAAAGCATAGGAAACCTATAAAACATAAATGATAGTCAAACACTTGTTTAAACTGCTTGTCCGGAACTAAACTAATGTAAAATACAAATTGAAAAACCAAAGTGACTTGGGAAAAATAATAAAGAACCAAAGTACCTACACCCTTGATAGTAGGCTATATTTATGTAATTTAAATACTATTTACACTCTAATTTAGCTGTACTTTATTGATATTTAAATGCTAAAAGACAACAAAATGCTCTAATTAAGAATTTTGTGCTTTGCAGGAGCCACTTCGAGCTATAAAGAAGATAAATAGTGTTTTGGAGTCAATATGGAGTGTAAAAGGCCAATCGGAGGTTAGCACAGTCGAAAAGGAGAAAGAAAAGCAAGCGGCGATGTCCCCCCCCAAGGTGCGCGGCCGCGGATTGACCGTGCATTGGCCGCTCACTGAAGACAGTGCACTGGGTGAAATCCGCGGCTAGATCCGCGGTTGAATCGCAGCCGCGGATGGGCTGACGGAGACCAATAACCCAGGGTCAATTATGTAATTTTAAAGGCGACTAACCTAAACCTATACGAAGCCTAATTCGGCCAGAAGAAAAAAAAGAGATATTTTTAGGAGATTTTTGGAGGCAAGAACACAGGAAGAAGACAGAGAATTTCCATAAGAGTTTTCATCTTCTTCATCTTAATTCTATTGTTGATTATGCCTTTTTATAGTGAATTTTTATCTATTAGTATGAGTAGCTAAACCCGTCATCTAGGGTTGATGGAACCAATTGTTGGATGAAGTCTTGGCTCTGTTTTGATATAATTGAGCCGTCTTTATTTTATGATTGTTCAACTATGTGTTGTCTTGTGATTAATTGAAAGAGCCCTTTATTAATCGTGTCTAGTTATCTTGTGTTGCTTGAGAAAGAACACTTGGTTAGATTGTTGTTGAACAACAACACTTTTGGATAAGTTAAGAGATTAATTACTTGAATTTAAAAGCGGGGTTAGAGATAACGAAGCTTTGGTGGGATATTTCTGAGTTGTATAAATTGTTAGCTAGACTAGTTCAAGAGAATGCTTCTAATAAATTATCGTAATTGATTGAGAGATAATTACGGTAGCCCAGAACTCAACATCCTTATAGAGTGTTATGGCTAGATTATAGCTAATGTGTCAGGAATTAATCCGGCAATTGGGAAAATCAATAGCCCTAGACCCTCTTACCATTGAAGTCAACTTTATTCTTGATTATTGATAGTTTAATTGCCATTTTTTTTAGTTAAATAAATTATAATCATTATCCATTAAAAATCTTGCATCCAGAAATTGTTTGAGCTTATCATTAGCGTTGTTAAAAGTTATAGTAAATAGGTTAGTTCCCTGTGGGATTCGACTACTTGGACCAGATTATATTTGCAACGACTACTTAGTCCTTTTTATATGGCTAGGATTTTTAGTTTAGATCAATTTTCTACGGTGTTAAAATTTTTCCATTGAAATTATCACGTTTGAACTCTTCTGTGACTCAGGTGCATGCCTAGAAGCTCCTTGAGGACTGGTGAACTTTTTGAAGGACTCTCAGATCCTGAGAAAGCATTCAGGGCATTGAATCGGGCTAACAAAAAGGAAAAACAATTAAAACAAAAAGACCAACTCGAAATTGAAATGGACGAAGTGGACAACATCATCGAAAACATTAGAAATGATCGCGTTGACCCAAAAAATGGAGTGGCGGCACCTCTTGTGACGAAAGCTTCTCTTTATGATTGGTCACAACCAATTGCTGATAACCTGGCCACCGTAATTACAGTTTCTCAGATACAAGCGGAGACATTCTAGATCACCAACAACATGCTACATCTGTTGTAGAATAAGGGGCTATTTTTTGGGTCATACATCGAAGACCCACAATAACATCTGAAGAACTTCTTGTCAATTTGTGTCACTCAAAGACAGCCAAATGTGACTCCTGAAGCAATTAAGCTCTTGCTGTTCCCATTCTCAGTGACTGGGGAGTGAAGTGACCACACCATGGCATTCCAGATCAGATGCTGGGACAAAGATTCTACATGGGTTTGACAGACAGTCTGAAGGTTAATGTAGACGCTTCAGCTGGGGGTGCATTCTTGAGTAAAACATTCATAGAGTGTAAAATTCTTCTTGACAAGATGTCTCAAAATTCAGGCTGGATGACGAGAGGTACGACACTCACTCCAATAGTGCATTCTGTGGCTCTTGACCCAAACAATTCCAATGCAGAAAACATAGTCACTCTCATGACCCAGATGAGCTTACTGACTAAGAAAATTGATGAGATGGGTACGAAGCAGGTGCACATTGTTGATACTACAAATGGAGGCTTATGCACTCCCTGCATAAATCAGTCGTATGTGTGATCTTGGAGTGGAGAGAATGACAACCAGGGCTTCAGAGAAGACATGAATTATGTCAATAATTTCGGAGGTCAGAGGCAAGGTGGGTAGGAATGGGAACCAACACCAAACCAGAAGTGCAGGCCAAACCAGCCACAACACAACCCCAATCCAGGAGGAGCACAGACACAAGGCCAAGTCAGACACAAAAGGTAGCAGGGCTATAATCAGCAGTACCAGCAACAGTTGGCCTACCAACCACCTCATTAACAGTAGGACAGTAACATGATAAAAATCAGGTGCATGCTGCAATAACTCACTGGGACAAATGGAAAGATGCAAGAAAAGTTAGCTGCATATGATTCGGCAATCAAAGGCATTAAAACTCAATGGGATAGCTATCTATGTCCTTGAACAATCGCCCACAAGGAACGTTACCTGCAGATACAAACATCAATCCAAAGGGGCAGAAACCAAATCAGCTAATGGCAGTGTGTCTCAGGAATGGAAGGGAGTTAGATAGAGAGCAAGAAGTTGCTCAATCTAGGAGAGAGACAATGCCAACTTCTCCAGTGACATTAGAGACCAACGAATCAGTAGAGCTCACCGAGGTTGTAATTAAACAGGCACATGTTGACAAGGGTAAGGAGAAGGAAGGTGAATAACTCCCAGAACGGGTGATAGAAAAAGCTTCCAGCAAAGAAAAGACACAAAGCAGTGGGAAAAGGTTGACTCCTGCGCCATTCCCTTAGAGGTTGGCAAGACAAAAGAAAGATGATCAATACAGGAAATTCGTGGAAATGCTTAGACAAATTCAATTGAATATTCCAATGATGGATGCTTTGAGAGAAATGCCAGGGTATGCAAATATAATGAAGGACCTGATGTCGCAAAAATTTGACTTCCACGACCTGTCCACTATAACTCTGACGCAGACCTGCAGTTGACAAGACCTATGGCTCAAAAAATATCTGATCCAAGTAGTTTCACTATCCCATGCACCATTGGGAGTTATGCTTTTGCTAAAACATTGTGTGACTTGGGAGCCAGTATAAACTTGATGCCCTTGGCAATCTATACAAAACTGGGCATTGGCAGAGCTAGATCGACCTCAATGTTGCTGCAACTGGCTGATCGCACAGTCAAAAGACCGACATGAATTCTTGATGATGTGCTTGTTCAAGTGGGGAAGTTTGTATTCCTTGCAGACTTCGTTATTCTTGACTGTCAAGTGGATGAAGAGATACCAATCATTCTAGAAAGGCCATTTTTAGCCACTGGCAGAGCATTAATTGATTGTGAGACTGGATAGTTGAAAATGAGGCTGAATAATGAAGAAATAATATTCAATGTTCAACAGTCTATGAGGAGACCTAGCGAATTTGCAAATTACTCACTAGTGGAGGCTGTGGATGTAATACTGCAAGAGGAGGATGAGATCCTTACTGTAAGAGATCCTCTAGAAGTCTGTTTGATGAATTTGGAAGAGATGGATGGTGAAGGGTTGGCAAAGTGGGTCATGGCCCTTAAGGTTCAAGGGTTCTGGAAAAGAGAACCCCAGTTCGAGCCCCTACATTTAGAAAAAAGAGCAACACTACCTGCAAAACCATCGATCGAGGAGCCAGCGCAGTTGGACCTTGATGAGTGGCTAGAATTCATGATTTTAAGCATTATATACCTTGCATTTTATGTGCTTTAATGATAAAAATACACGTCGTATGTGCCTAATGGAGTTTATTTAATGTGTAGGTGAGTTGGAAATGGAAGCCGAGCTAAATGAGAGCATAAAACGTCAGAAAATACGCGCAAGAGTCGAAAAGGAGCGACCCGGAACAAGCCTGGCGTTAGCCAGGCTTTACACCCCAAACGCCAGGGGGTGCCTGGCGTTAGCCAGGCGTTACACCTCAAACGCCAGGGG